>LPNX010325382.1:126100-186207 GCA_001517045.1 Pseudotsuga menziesii | reverse complement strand
GATACATAACTCTTTTACATAGTCTATTTGGGATTAGACTTTAATAGTCATTGGTCGTTTCTGAACATGGCATTTTGCTGGTAATTTACCATGTCTTTATACTTGTAGAATTATTTTATGATTAGAAAAAATAACTGATGTTTAGCATAGAATAAGAGGTTGATATTTATAGACACATCAACCTTAGAACTGTTGGTAGTCAGTAACTTAATACAAGGAAAGTATTATAGAGTAATAAGAATTAAAATGGTTTGATCCTACTCTGAGGGCTCAAGAGGAGCTCAATCAGATCCTAACTGAAAAGTTTCAAACTGAGGGTAGGGGTAGAAGAACTGAATCAGAAGATACAAGTCATCAACGTAAATCTAAAAAGATGACACATACTAAAGATGAAAGCAGTTCATCTTCTAAGGTGTTTTGTTTACAATGAAATTACCATTCTACTAGTGATAGTAGTGATGATAACCAGTACACAAAAAAGAGGAAATACAAACCTTATGAGGAAATTTCTGGGGAATTCAAAAAGATAAAACCACCAACATTCAATGGAGAGACTAAGGGGGAAGAAGTGGAATCCTGGTTATCTAGGATGAATAAGTACTTCCAAATATATAACTATTCTAACCAGTTAAAGGATAGAATTGCTATCTATAAACTCTCAGGAAAGGATGACATTTGGTGGCAAGACTTGAAGAGAGTTAAGGGATTAAAAGATAAAAATGTAAACTGGAGTACCTTTAAGAGGTATTTTAAAAATAAATTTCTGTCTGAGCAATATTATGAGGAAAGAGCAAAAGAATTTTATGAGTTGAAGTTAGGATCAATGAAAATGAAATATCTGAACAGCAAGTTCTTAAGTCTACTTAGGTATTTGCCATACCTTGTAGATGAGAAACCAAAGGTACAACAATTCCTCAGCTATCTACCTTATCATATTAAGGACATGATTGAATATGACAATCCAAATACTTTGGAAGAAGCTTTGAGGAAAGCTAATTTCTGTTTTGAACAGAATCGGAAGAAGGAAAGCTTGGACAACTGGAAAGCTAAGAAAAATAATAAACAGTATGAACAAAAGAAGAAGGATTTTGTGCCCAATAGAAATTCTAAGAACAATAAGGCCAGAAATTATCATAATAATAAGAACTTCCAAGGAAATAAGAATAATTCACTTGGAAATCAGAATAATTCTAAGGGTAAGGAATTTCCTAATAATCATGGAAATATTACCAAGAACTTTGAGCGCAAAGAACCTATAAAATGCTGCTAGTGTAATGGCCCACATTATGCTTTGGTCTATTCAAATCAGAAAAAGACTGTTAGCAATATTCATACCATACAGGAGGAGATGATCGTTGGGGAATTAGCGAGGACCATTCTCAAAATCAATGCAGCCTTGGAGAAATGACAAGCAGAATATCAAACTTCTGTGGTGGAAGTAGAAGGTATGATAAATCAAACCCCTGTAACTATTTTGATTGATCCAGGAGCTAGTCTCAATTATATTGCACCTAAAATGGTAGAAAAAAATTTAAGTTACTTGTTGAAAAATTCAAGAATTCTTTGTTGGTATAGTTAGCCACTGGTGCTAAAAGAAAGGTCACTTGTTTTGTAAAAGAATGTGCAGTAGTTATCGATCATTTTGAAACTGTTGTTAAACTTAATGTATTGCCTCTTGGTTCTTATGATTTGTTGATTGGTATGGACTGGTTAGAACAACATATGGTAATTTTAAATTGTTATGATAAATCTTTCACATGTTTAAACGGTGATGCAAAACCAGTAAGTGTAAAAGGAATCCCTAGAAAAACCACTATAAGGCAGATTTCTGCTTTACAGCTTAAGAGAGCTGTTAGGAAGGGATGTAAAGCTTATTCAGTAACTATAACTGATGAGGAGAGTCTAATCAAGATAGATATTTTAAAATTGGAAGACATACCCGTCTTAAAATAATATGTAGATGTATTCCCTGAAGAAATTCTGGGACTACCTCTGAAAAGGGAATTGGATTTCACCATTGAGCTGGTACCAGGTGCAGTACCTAGCTTAAAGGCCCCTTATCGAATGAACATACTCCAAATTAATTAATTAAAGTCTCAATTAAAAGAACTAATTGATAAAAAGTATATTCAACCAAGTGTGTCTCCTTGGGGGGCACCTGTCATCTTCGTTAAGAAAAAGGACGGAACCATGCGACTTTGCATAGATTACTGTCAGTTAAATAAGATGACCATTAAAAATTGATATCCATTGCTCTGCATTGATGATCTATTTTATCAACTACGTGGAGCCATGATGTTTTTGAAAATAGATTTAAGGTCTGGATATCATCAAGTCAGGATTAAACATGAAGACATCATTAAGACAGCATTCAGAACTAGATATGGTCATTACGAATTTGTCGTCATGCCATTCGGGCTTACTAATATCCAAGCTCTTTTTATGTGTTTGATGAACAACGTGATGCATAAGTATTTAGATAAGTTTGTGGCCGTGTTTATCGATGATATTCTAATCTATTCAAAAAATGAAGAAGAACATAAAGAACATTTAAAAATTGTTTTGCAAGAGTTGTGAGATCATCAACTCTTCGCAAAATTTAGTAAATGTGATTTCTTCAAGGATAAGATTCAATACTTAGGTCATGTGGTGACCAAGGAAGGGATTTCAGTAGATCCTAAAAAGATAAGGGCGATCGAATATTGGCCGGTTCCTAAGGATGTAACAGATGTTCGATCTTTCATGGGCATTACTGATTACTACCGGAGGTTCATTGAAGGGTTTTCGAGGATTGCGAATCCGATAACTTCCTTGCAGAAGAAGGGAAGGAAGTTCGATTGTAATTAGAAATGTGGGGAAAGCTTTAAAAAGTTAAAAACTTTATTAACCAATGCACCTATTTTAAGAATAGCTAATCTTAATAAAGAATTTGTAGTGTGCACTGACACCTGTAATGATGGCTTAGGCGGTGTTCTAACTCAAGAAGGGCATGTTATTGCCTATGAGTCTAGAAAGTCAAAAATTCATGAAAATAATTATGCAACATATGATCTGGAATTAGTAGTTGTTATACACGCTCTAAAGATGTGGCAACATCACCTAATTGGCAGACAATTTATTTTAATGACTGATAATAAAGGATTGAAGTATCTGTTAGATCATCCTAATTTAAATGCCAACCAAGCTAGGTGGCTAGCTTTCTTAAGTGAGTATGATTTTGAAATTCAACACATAAAAGGTAAAGAAAATAAAGTTGTTGATGCATTAAGTAGGAATGCAAGGCTGAATTTTGCAGCAGCTATCATCACTTATGCTACATATTTGGATGAACAGCTTAAAGAAGGAATAGAACAAGATGAAATTTACCAAAGTTTACAAGCTAAAACTAAAGAAAATCCAACAGAAATCCTGACTAAAGGATACAGTTTAAATGCAAAAGAATTTTTACTGTATAAAGATAGAATGTATGTACCTAACGTACCTAAATTTAAGTTGTTAATTCTGGATGAAATTCATAAAACTCCATACTCAGGTCATCCACGCTATCAAAAGACTATAACTATGTTAATAAAAGAATATTTTTGGCCAAATATGAAGACTGAAGTAGCAGAATATATTGCTAGGTGTTTTGAATGTCAGCAGGTGAAAACTGAACATCAACACCCAGCTGGATTACTCCAGCCATTACCCATTCCTAGCTGGAAATGGGAGATAATTAGTCTAGATTTTATTACTGGACTGCCTAGAAATCAGAATCAAAATGATTCTATCATGGTAGTAGTTGATAAGTTAAGCAAAGCAACTCACTTTATACCTATTAAAACTACTTATAAAGCTACAAACATAGTTGATATCTTTCTAAAATATATTTTCCGATTGCATGGAATACCAAAAGTCATAATCTCAGATAGAGATCCTAAATTTACAAGAAATTTTTGGAAGTCTTTGCTTAAAGGGTTAAACACTGCATTAAAATTTTAGTACTTCATTCCATCCTCAAATAGATGGACAAACTAAAAGGGTAAACCAAGTACTGGAATATTTATTAAGAATGTATGTGAAAGACCAGCCAAGTAAATGGAAGAATTATTACCATCTGGTAGAATTTGCTTATAATAATTATTATCAGACATCAGCCAAATTTAGTCCTTTAAAAATTTTGTATGGATGGAAATGTAATACTCCTATCTCTTGGATTAATCCGGTGGATAGACTAGTATTAGGTCCTGAATTGTTAAAGAAAATGGAAGAAATTGTAAAACAGGTGCAGGATAATCTGAAAGTTGCACAGGATTGGCTGAAAAGTCAAGCAGACTTAGAAAGAACTCCAAAGGAGTTTCAGGTAGGTGAACATGTGTTCATCAAGGTGAGGCCCAAGAAGAGCTCTATGAGATTGGGGAGTTGTGCAAAATTAGCACCTTGTTACTGTGGTCCATTTGAAATTCTGTCCAGGATTGGACAAGTAGCTTATGAATTATCATTACCACCAAATTTAAGAGTACATAATATTTTTCACATTTCTGTATTAAAGAAATATGTTCATGATGCTACTCATGTTGTTAACTAGAATGATGTATAGGTGGAACTAGAAGGATATTTTCTGGTGGAACCGGACTGTATCCTCGGGCAGAAGGATATCACACTTCGGAACCGCACCATTGGATAGGTGAAGGTGCAATGGAAGCACCTTAGTCATGAAGAAGCCACCTAGGAATTGGAAAGTAATATGCGAAATGCATATCCAATTTTGTTCTAGGGGAATTTTGAGGATGAAGAATAAATAACATCGAGGACGATGTTATGTTCTAAGGAGGTGTGTATGTCACATGCCCCAATTTTACAAAAATAATATTATCTTATTTGATTTTATTTAAATACATTATGTTAAATTTTATGCTAAGTTGTAATTGATGACTCAGTAGAGTCAAGGATGTTGAACGTATTTCTGAATATTTTAATTATAAATAAATAAAAGTGGAGACAACAGCTTAGGAGAGCTGTTAAAAGAGTGTTTACTGGTCAAGTTGGTGGAGGAGACTAGGGGAAGAGCAAACAGACATGTGGCAGCATCTTCAAACACTTCCAACTGTTGCAGGTGGCAACCTCCCTACATTTGGGGTCATGATCCCCCAAGAAAGTGGGATCAGAAAAGGTGGCTCAATTAATGACAAACTAACCCAAAAGACCTAGGCAATCTTATAAAAATGCCCATTGAAGAGAGTTGAGGCTGCTCATTCTAGAGAAGTGATCATTCAGGTGAATGAACTTCAGAGAATTCAATAGCAAGGGAATTTGAGGAAAGAGTTTGAGGGGTTAAAGTGCTGAGTGATCTAGTACAACTTTTCAGCTGAAGGATCTTACTACTGTGTGCAAAATCATTATGGAGTCATTGGACTAGTTTATTTTTTGCTTGCTCCACCAATTCTCAACCAAGGAGACCAGGAACATGCTCAGGGGTCCTGAGGAGACGCTGTTTGAGCGCTCTCCAAGAGTTGGTAGGGAGGAACGACCTCCTAACACTGTTGTTGTCTAGCTTAATCAGGTTCTACAATCTTTTTGTTTTACTGTGTTAAATGATAAAAAGTGAATCTGATTGTTATGTTAAATGTTTAAATGTGAGTTTGACTGATTAATGAATGTTAAATGTTTAGTTGTAAACTCTTGAGTTAACAATATTTTAGTTATTTGAAAGAATGAACTTGTAATAGATGAAAAATAATCCTAACCTACGTTTTTCCACATCTGGAAGGACCGGACCATACTCCAGCATAGGCAATGAATTAAAATAGATGAACGATATGATAAGAATCTGAAATGAATAGATGTATTATGTATTCAATAATATGAGAGTAATCTATTTCTGTATGTAGCTTGTTATCAGAAAAGAACATTAACCTGTTTAGTTATGTTTATTGTTCAACCATTTTGTTGATGTAAGTATGCTAGAAAAAAATAGCCATAATACTTTACAGGTAGTAGGTTTATTTTATTAATAAGTCATTCAAGTAGATAAGTTATTATTCTTACATAGTTCTTTATTTTGTGATTAAAATCAAAATATACAGGAGGATAAACTTTGATATATTATATATAGATATAGATATATAGATATACTTATCCTTGAAATTATGTTATTAACGCGTAGGAGAAGCAGTATAAATAAATTAGAGAAACCACTTTATTTTATTCTGCTAAGTAAAGATTTAGATATGATATACTTAGTTTATTTACTGTTAATAGTAACTGACTATATCTACAAATATTTGAACATCAAGTAGGGTATGATTATCATAATTAAATTTTAAAGAACAAACTAAGTACAGAGTATTGTACATCTTATCAAAGAACTTTAATAACCCTATCTGTATTTTATTTAATAAAAACAGCTAGAATAAGATGATGACTAACATTTAATAAATGTTTATTCGTAAAAAGAACTAATTCTTTTAACTTATACAAACAAGATTTACTTGTAAAAGAAAGTATAGGGTTGAAACCCTAATAACAAACCATATATGTAAATGACAATCATTTAAGCGATAATCCAAGTATTTGGATTCTTTATTATTAAACAACTAAACTGCTATAGATTATTACAGTCCTTTAAGGACAGTGAAAAGACAACCATAATAATATAACTGGAAGTTTACATTATATAACTGTAACAATAATTAGATCAATTAAACTAAGTAACTAAAGCTTAAAGAACAAATTGAAGAATTTACACAAGGGTTACCTACAGGAAACCCTAGCTCAAATATCTGAGCCTGTAAGTAAATAATTATAAAATGATGGAATAACAGTTTTAAAGCCATTAACAATATTATTAATGCAAAATAGTTAATATACAGCAAAATTTCTATTACACATGAGAATAAGGGTAAAAACCCTAGTTTACAAAGTCACCATAGGAGCTTAAAGATAAATTGAGTTCGAGCTCAAAATGAAAACCTCTATGCTTTAAATGAAACTGTGTATGGATTGACAGGCCATAGAGGATTTAAACATAACATTGTACAAAAACGAGAAACAAACATTTACAATTCACGGCTTGAGCCAGAGTTACCTTGCTGAAAGCAAGGGTTTTAACAAAAACCAAACTAGTAATTTGAAGAACATTAACCCAAGACTGGGTAACAAGCATGTAGTAACTTTCCAACTAGAAATTGTCGCCTAATAACTGCACAAGCAGGGAATGCCATTTGTTAACCAGGGCTTACCTGTAGCTAGAGCGTCGTTCCTTTGTGAAGTGTTTTCTGCCAAGGGTTGCGAACTTTCACCTGCATAATGAAACTCAAAGTTCAGTTAAAAACTAGTTTTCAGAACTATATACTGAAAAAAAAATCTAGTTTTAAAAAAACTTTAAACTATTTACTTTACCTCGAAGTTAAGGTTATGGAGTTACGAAGCAACAACAACATCGTAACCAGTGTAATGAGAAGCCAAACCTTCATACTCACAGTGACAGAGACGATGATTACTCATGTACAAGCCACACTGAGAACAGATGTAAGAATGAGCTTGAGCAAGGCCACAAAAGAGTTAAATGACGAAGCTCGAGCTGTCACCAACTTCAACAGCTCTCACAAAAACTCTCAAACCATATGATGATGGCAATGCTTAAACCAACAACAAGAAAAACTTAACCTATCTCTGCAATGACATGCCATAGATGAACAAGCAAGGAACCACATACAGGCTGCAAGCATTATGCTACGAATCTCAACAAAACCTTACAAAGATAAGACTCATAGTACACAGAAAGAGTTTTGAGACCAAATGATGGAGGCTGAAACAACTTAAACCAAGATTCGGAGCACAACTTGCAACCAAAAGGGTAACATGGCCGCCATGAGAATGGTTGCAGAGCAGCCCGAAGGCCCAAGAACTATGGAGGGAAATGACAAAGAATAGGGTTACAAAGAATATATATCTCTAATGCACGGACAAGAGAAGTCCATCTGCCATTGGAAAAATTAAGCAATGCATGGGTCGAGCTCTATAGTCACCTGCATGCCATTAATTTACAATTATTTTTACAATGATACATGAACAAATAATGCAGGAACTTTGTTGATCATTCATTTATAAAGTTCACCGTTCACTTAATACATGTCTAACATAATGTTGTTTGGGCGTTAGATATCAACAAACCTCGGATCGTTGACATTTTGAAGATATAGTAATCATATAGTTCGAAACTATTATGATTGTTTATATTTGATTTATAAAACAAACCCTTTCCTCTCAAACAAATCAGTTTGGGTGGAAATGATGCATCAAATCATTTACAAATGTCAATATTATAATGTGAATATTATGATTGCCATGTTAATCCATGTTGAAATATAATAACTATTTGTTTAATGTAAAGTCCAAGTTGAAAGGTGTAAAATCATAGAACAACTATATATTTCTATGTTCTATATATATATATTATGACCAATGCAAGACTAGACTCCTCTAAACCCACAACTCTAGTGGAGAATATGATAAAAGTTGATTAGCATATTAAAGTTTAAATCATAATTTTTTTACAAGATCAATGTTGTTTAGACTTGTTTAGGAAGTTCAAACTAATGGAAGAATTGTATGTTTATAAACATAATAATAATATATATATGTAAAACCAACATTGATTGGAAATAAATGATAACGATGGCTAGTATGGTAAAATATTAGATACAGAACTCTTTTACATAGTCTATTTGGGATTAGACTTTAATAGTCATTGGTCATTTCTAAACATGGCATTTTGCTGGTAATTTACCATGTCTTTATACTTGTAGAATGATTTTAAGCTTACAAAAAATAACTGACGTTTAGCATAGAATAAGAGGTTGATATTTATAGAAACATCAACCTTAGAACTGTTGGTAGACAGTAACTTAATACAAGGAAAGTATTATAGAGTAATAAGAATTAAAATGGTTTGATCCTACTCGAGTCTATAATCCAGAGAACCTCATGGTTTGACATAGATTTAAGAGATGTAGACAATAGTGTTTTCTTATGAAAAGACACTATCGTTGTCACACTAATCAACTTAGCTGTCAAAAGTTACATGCTGTAAGTTTTCCTACAGAACATAAATATCGAACAGCTTGATACTCAAACAAGTGGTACGATAATGTATAATAACCCAAAGTACAATCTGTATAACGTTGCAAGTTATGCTTATTAAAGTAGAAGTTATCAATCAACTAAGATTACAAGTTTAGAGCCACAGAAATTATTTTACTGTCACTACAATAAAGAAAGAAACTCAATCTTCTGAACTTCGCTTACAAGAACAACTGAAGAAAGCAAATTGTTTTACCTCACAGAAGTTGTTTGGAATATAGAAGCTTATTTACTAAGCTTATTACTTGCAAATAGAAATACTGCTGGATACTTTATGAAATTAAAAACGTTACTCGATCATTCATACCTGTAAACCTGTAAGAACAAGTAATCTTTCTGCATTAGCATAAATGCTAAGTAAGCCCAGGATTTCAAAGACAGATTTCACCTACTTGTCATAAAGAAAATTCATTAGTAAACTAAAATAAAAACAATGCACAAGTTAAACTTAATTTTGTTACAAAAAGGAAACTACTGAGTTAACATAATTGAGATTATGTAATATCAATATTTTAACTATTTCTTTTATTGCTAACCTTTAGGTGTTAGTAAACTGCAGTTTCGGCAGTTTATGTTATCTCAAAATTTTAAATTTTTGTGAAAATTTGGGGTTTTGACATGTGGTATCAAAGCACAAGGTTCAAACACTAGGCCTTGATGAAGCCGAACTAGCTTTTAGGAAACAATAAATTGAATTATTATGCAGATGTATTTTCTTTTAAATGTTATTCAACAAAGAAATTGTTTTCTGAAGTTTAACAAACAGGTATGGAAAGGATGGAAGAATATGTAGAGGAGGAATCTCCAGTTACTGAACCAGGAAACTTACCAAGAGATCCTATATGAGAGGACTTAACTACCAATTCCTCAGAACTATTACAAACTGTAAAAGACCTAAAATATGAAATGAAGTCTATAAAACGAAAGAATGAAAGGATTCTGAGGGCTCAAGATGAGCTTAATTAGATCCTAACTGAAAAGTTTAAAACTGAGGGTATGGGTAGAAGAACCAAATCAGAAGATACAAGTCATCAATGTAAATCTAAAAAGATGAAACATACTAAATATGAAATCAGTTCATCTTCTGAGGTGTTTGGTGAACAACAAAATTACCATTCTACTAGTGATAGTAGTGATGATAACCAGTACACTAAAAAGAGGAATTACAAACCTTATGAGAAAATTTTTGAGGAATTCAAAAAGATAAAACCACTAGCATTCAATGGAGAGACTGAGAAGGGGGAAGAAGTGGAATCCTGGTTATCTGGGATGAAGAAGTACTTCCAAATATATAACTATTCTAACCAGTTAAAGGATAGAATGGCTATCTATAACCTCTCATGAAAGGCTGACATTTGGTGGCAAGACTTGAAGAGAGTTAAGGGATTAAAAGAGAAAAATGTAAACTGGAGTACCTTTAAGAGGTATTTTAAAAAGAAATTTTTGTCTGAGCAATATTATGAGGAAAGAGCAAAATAATTTTATGAGTTGAAGTTAGGATCAATGACAATGAAAGATCTAAACAACAAGTTCTTAAGTCTACTTAGGTATGTGCCATACCTTGTAGATGAGAAACCAAAGGTACAACGATTCCTTAGCTATCTACCTTATCATATTAAGGACAAGATTGAATATGAAAATCCAAAGACTTTGGAAGAATCTATGAGGAAAGCTAACTTCTGTTTTGAACAGAATCAGAAGAAGGAAAGCTTGGCCAACTGGAAAGCTAAGAAAAATAATAAACAGTATGAACAAAAGAAGAAGGATTTTGTGCCCAACAGAAATTCTAAGAACAATAAGGCCAGAAATTATCCTAATAATAAGAACTTCCAAGGAAATAAGAATAATTCACCCAGCAATCAGAATAATTCTAAGGGTAAGGAATTTGCTAATAATCATGGAAATTTTACCAAGAAATTTGAGTGCAAAGAAGCTATAAAATTCTCGGAGTGTAATGGCCCACACTATTCTTTAGTCTGTCCAAATCAGAAAAATATTGTTAGCAATATTCATACCATACAAGAGGAGATGACCATTGGGAAATTAGCGAGGACCATGCCCAAAATCAATGTAGCCTTGGAGAATCGACAAGCAGAATATCAAACTTCCATGGTGGAAGTAGGAGGTATGATAAATCAAACCCCTGTAACTATTTTGATTGATTCAGGAGCTAGTCTCAATTATATTGCACCTAAAATGGTAGAAAAAATGTAATTTTCCTGTTGAAAAATTCAAGAATTCTTGGTTGGTATAGTTAGCCACTAGTGCTAAAAGAAAGGTAACTTGTTTTGTAAAAGAATGTGTAGTAGTTATCGATCATTTTGAAACTATTGTTAAAATTAATGTATTGCCTCTTAGTTCTTATGATTTGCTGATTGGTATGGACTGGTTAGAACAACGTAGGGTAATTTCAAATTGTTATGATAAAACTTTCACATGTTTAAACAGCGATAGAAAACCAGTAAGTGTAAAAGGAATCCCTAGAAAAACCACTATAAGGCAAATTTTTGCTTTACAACTTAAGAGAGCTGTTAGGAAGGGATGTAAAGCTTATGCAGTAACTATAATTGATGAGAAGATTTTAATCAATACAGATAAGTTAAAATTGGAAGACATACTAGTCTTCAAAGAATATGTAGATGTATTCCCTTAAGAAATTTTGGGACTACCTACGAAAAGGGAATTGGATTTCACCATTGAGCTGGTACTGGGTGCAGTACCTAGCTCAAAGGCCCCTTATCGAATGAACATACTTGAACTTAATGAATTAAAGTCTCAATTAAAAGAACTAATTTATAAAAAGTATATTCGACCAAGTGTGTCTCCTTGGGGGGCACCTGTCATCTTCGTTAAGAAAAAGGACAGAACCATGCGACTTTGTATAGATTACCGTCAGTTAAATAAGATGACAATTAAAAATCGATATACATTGCCCCGCATTGATGATATATTTGATCAACTACGTGGAGCCACAATGTTTTCAAAAATAGATTTAAGGTCTGGATATCATCAAGTCAGGATTAAAGATGAAGACATCTTTAAGACAGCATTCAGAACTAGATATGGTCATTATGAATTTGTCATTGTGCCATTCAGGCTTACTAATGCCCCAGCTGTTTTTATGTGTTTAATGAACAACGTGATGTATAAGTATTTAGATAAGTTTGTGGTCGTGTTTATCAAAGATATTCTAATCTATTCAAAAACTAAATAAGAGCATAAAGAACATTTAAAAATTGTTTTACAAGAGTTGCGAGATCATCAACTCTTCGCAAAATTTAGTAAATGTGATTTCTTCAAGGATAAGATTTAGTACTTAGGTCATGTGGTGACCAAGGAAGGGATTTCAGTAGATCCTGAAAAGATAAGGGTGATCGAAGATTGGCCGATTCCTAAGGATGTAATGGATGTTCAATCTTTCATGGGCATTACCAGTTACTACCAAATGTTCATTGAAGGGTTTTCGAGGATTGCGAATACGACAACTTCCTTGCAGAAGAAGGGAAAGAAGTTTGACTGGAATCAGAAATGTGAGGAAGCTTTAAAAGATTAAAAACTTTATTAACCAGCGCACCTATTTTAAGAATAGTTGATTCTAATAAAGAATTTGTAGTGTGCACTGACGCCTATAATGATGGCTTAGGTGGTGTTCTGACACAAGAAGGGCATGTTATTGCCTATGAGTCTAGAAAGTCAAAAATTCATGAAAAGAATTATGCAACATATGATATGGTATTAGCAGCTGTTATACATGCTCTAAATATGTGGCGACATCACCTAATTGCCAGAAAATTTATTTTAATGACTGATAATAAAGAATTGAAGTATCTGTTAGATCAGCCTAATTTAAATGCCAACCAAGCTAGGTGGCTAGCTTTATTAAGTGAGTATGATTTTGGAATTTAACACATAAAAGGTAAAGAAAATAAAATTGTCGATGCATTAAGTAGGAATGTAAGGCTAAATTTTGCAGCAGCTATCAGCACTTATGCTACAGATTTGGATGAACGGCTTAAAGAAGGAATAAAACAAGATGAAATTTACCAAATTTTACAAGCTAAAACTAAAGAAAATCCAACAGAAAGATTGAGTAAAGGATACAGTTTAAATGCAAAAGAATTTTTATTGTATAAAGAGAGAATGTATGTACCTCACGTACCTAAAGTTGCGCTGTTAATTTTGGATGAAATTCATAAAATTCGATACTCATGTCATCCATGCTATCAAAAGACTATAACTTTGTTAAGAAAAGAATATTTTTGACCAAATATGAAAAATGAAGTAGCAGAATATATTGCTAGGTGTTTTGAATTTTAGCTGGTGAAAACTGAACATCAACACCCAGCTGGATTACTTCAGCCATTACCCATTCACAGCTGGAAACGGGAGATAATTAGTCTATATTTTATTACTGGACTACCTAGAAATCAGAATCAAAATGATTCTATCATGGTAGTAGTTGATAAGTTAAGCAAAGCAGCTCACTTTATACCTGTTAAAACTACTTATAAAGCTGCAAACATAGCTGATATCTTTCTAAAACATATTTTTCGATTGCATGGAGTACTAAAAGTCATAATCTCAGATAGAGATCCTAAATTTATAGAAAATTTTTGGAAGTCTTTGTTTAAAGGGTTAAACACTACATTAAAATTTTATTACTTCATTCCATCCTCAAACAGATGGACAAAATAAAAGGGTAAACCAAGTACTAGAAGATTTATTAAGAATGTATGTAAAAGACCAGCCAGGTAAATGGGAGAATTATTTGCATCTAGTAGAATTTGCTTATAATAATAATTATTAGACATCAGGCAGATTTAGTCCTTTTGAAATTTTTTATGGACGAAAATGTAATACTCCTATCTCTTGGAGTAATCCGGTGGATACACTAGTATTAGGTCCTAAATTGTTAAAGGAAATGGAAGAAATTGTAAAACAGGTGCAGGTTAATATGAAAGTTGCACAGGATCGGCAGAAAAGTCAAGCAGACTTAAAAATAACTCCGAAGGAGTTTCAAGTAGGTGAACATGTGTTCATCAAGGTGAGGCCCAAGAAGATATCTATGAGATTGGGGATTTGTGCAAAATTAGTACCTCGTTACTGTGGTCCATTTGAAATTCTATCCAGGATTGCACAAGTAGCTTATCAATTAGCATTACCACCAAATTTAAGAGCACATAATGTCTTTCACATTTTTGTATTAAAGAAATATGTTCATGATGCTACTCATGTTGTTAAAAGAATGATGTATAGGTGGAACCAGAAGAAGATTTTTTGGTGGAACAGGACTGTATCCTCGAGCAGAGGGAGATGACACTTTGGAATCGCACCATTGGACAAGTGAAGGTGCAATGGAAGCACCTTAGTCCAGAAGAAGCCACCTGGGAATTGGAAAGCAATATGCGAGATGCATATCCAATTCTGTTCCAGGGGAATTTTGAGGATGAAAAATAAATAACATCGAGGACAATGTTATTCTCTAAGGGGGTGTGTATGTCACATGACCCAATTTTGGAAAAATAATATTATCTTATTTGATTTTATTTAAAGACATTATGTTAAATTTTATGCTAATTTGTAATTGATGACTCAGCAGAGTCAAGGATGTTGAATGTATTTCTGAATATTTTAATTATAAATAAATAAAAGTGAAGACAACAGCTTATGAGAGCTATTAAAAGAGTGTTTACTGGTCAAGTTGGTGGAGGAGACTGGGTGGAGAGAAA
This sequence comes from Pseudotsuga menziesii, assembly GCA_001517045.1. Lineage (NCBI taxonomy): Eukaryota > Viridiplantae > Streptophyta > Pinopsida > Pinales > Pinaceae > Pseudotsuga > Pseudotsuga menziesii. Next base: position 171,355 of record LPNX010325382.1, on the reverse strand, counting down.
ACAGACATGTGGCAGCATCCTCAAACACTTCCAACTGTTACAGGTGGAAACCTCCCTACATTTGGGGTCATGATCCCCCAAGAAAGTGGGATCAGATTAGGTGGCTCAGTTAATGACAAATTGACCCAAAAGACCTAGGCAATCTTATAAAAATTCCCATTAAAAAGAACTGAGGCTGCTCATTCTAGAGAAGTGATCATTCAGGTGAATGAATTTCAGAGAATTCAATGGCAAGGGAATTTGTGCAAAGAGTTTGAGGGGTTAAAGTGCTAAGTGATCTAGTCTAGCTTTTCAACTGAAGGATCTTACTGCTGTGTGCAGAATCATTATGGATTCATTGAACTATTTTATTGTTTGCTTCCTCCACCAGTTCTCAACCAAGGAGACCAGGAACAGGCTCGGGGGTCTTGACGAGATGTTGTTTGAGCGCTCTCCAGGAGTTGGTAGGGAGGAACGGCTTCCTAACGCTATTGTTGTCTGGCTTAATCAAGTTCTACAATATTTTTGTTTTACTGTGTTAAATGATAAAAAGTGAATCCGATTGTTATGTTAAATGTTTAAATGTGAGTCTAACTGATTAATGAATGTTAAATGTTTAGTTGTAAACTGTAAGAGTTAATAATCTTTTAGTTATTTGAGATAATGAACTTGTAATAGATGAAAAATAATCCTAACCTACGTTTTTCCACATCTGGAAGGACCAGACCATACTCCAGCATAGGTAGTGAATTAAAGTAGATGAAGGATATGATAGGAATTTGAAATGAATAGATGTATTATGCATTCCATAATATTAGATTAATCTATTTATGTATGTAGCTTGTTATCAGAGAAGAACATTAACCTATTTAGTTATGTTTATTGTTTAACCAGTTTGTTGATGTAAGTATGCTAGAAAAGAAATAGCCATAATACTTTATAGGTAGCAAGTTTATTTTATTAATAAGTCATTCAATTAGATAAGTTATTATTCTTACACAGTACTTTATTTTGTGATTAAAATCAAAATATATAGGAGCGTAAACTGTGATATATTATATATATATAGATATACTTATCCTTGAAATTATGTTATTAACCGTAGCAGAAGCAGTAGAAATAACTCAGACAAACCACTTTATTTTATTCTGCTAAGTAAAGATTTAAATCTAATATACTTAGTTTATTTAATCTTAGTATTAACTCACTATATCTACAAATATTCAAACATCAAGTATGGTATGATTATCATAATTAAATTTTAAAGAACAAACTAAGTACAACGTATTGTACATCTTATCAAAGAACTTTAATAACCCTATCTGTATTTTATTTAATAAAAACAACTAGAATACGATGATAACTAACATTTAATAAATGTTTATTGGTAAAAAGAACTAATTCTTTTAACTTATACAAACAACATTTACTTGTAAAAGAAAGTACAGGGTTGAAACCCTAATAACAAACCATATATGTAAATGACAATCATTTAAGCGATAATCCAAGTATTTGGATTATTTATTATTAAACAACTAAACTGTTATAGATTATTACAGTTTTTTAAGGACAGTGAAAATATAACCATAATAATATAACTGGAAGTTTATTTTATATACCTGTAACAATAATTAAATCAATTAAACTAAGTAACTAAATCTTAAAGAACAAATTGAAGAATTTACACAAGGGTTACCTACATGAAACCCTAGCTCGAATATCTGAGTGTGTAAGTAAATAATTATAATATGATGGAATAACAATTTTAAAGCCATTAACAACATTATTAATGGAAAATAGTTAATATAGAGAAAATTTTCTATTACATAGGCGAATAAGGGTAAAAACCCTAGTTTACAAAGTCACCATAGGAGCTTAAAGATAAAATGAGTTAGAGCTCAAAAGGAAAATCTCTATGCTTTAAACGAAACTATGTATGGCTTGACAGGTCATAGAGGATTTAAACATAACATTGTACAAAAATGAGAAACAAACATTTACAAGTCACAGCTTGAGCCAGAGTTACCATGCTGAAAGCAAGGGTTTTAACAAAAACCAAACTAGTAAACTGAAGAACATTAACCCAAGACTGGGTAACAACCATGCTGTAACATTCCAACTGGAAATTGTCCCCCAAGAACTTCACATGTAGGGAATGCCATTTGTTAACCAGGGCTTACCCATAGCCAGAGCGTCGGTCCTTTGTGAAGTGTTTTCTTCCAAGGGTTACGAACTGTCACCTGCATAATGAAAATCAAAGTTTAGTTAAAAAGTAGCTTTCAGAACTATATAATGAAACAAAATCTAGTTTTAAAAAAAAATTAAAATGTTTACTTTACTTGGAAGTTAAGGTTATGGAGCCACAAAGGAGAAACAACACTGCAACCAGCGTAATAAGAAGCCAAACCTTCATACTCGTAGTGACAAAGACGACGAGTACTCATGTACAAGCCACATTGACATCAAATGCAAGAACAAGCCTGGGAAAGGCCATGAAAGAGTTAAACAATGAATCTGGAGCTGTCACCAACTTCAACAGCTCTCACGAAAACTCTCAAACCCTACGTCGAGGGCAATGCTTAAACCAACAGCAAGAAAACCTTAACCTGTCTCTGCAATGACAGGCCATGAATAAACAAGCAAGGATTCACATACCGGTCGCAAGCCTTATGCTTCAAATCTCAACAAAACCTTATAGAGATAAGACTCACAGTACACAGAAAGAGTTTTGAGACCGAATGATGGAGGCTGAAATGACTTAAACCAAGAATCAAAGCACAACTAGCAACAAGAAGGGTAACATGGCCGCCATGAGAATGGTTGTACAGTAGCCTGAAGGCCCGAGAACTATAGAGGAAAATGACAAAGATTAGGGTTACAAAGAGTATATATCTCTAATGCACGGACAGGAGAAGTCCACGTGCCACTCGAAAAATTAAGCAATGCATGGGTCGAGCTCTATAGTCACCAGCTACATGCCAATAATTTACAATTATTTTTACAATGATACGTGAAAAAATAATGTAGGAAATTTATTGATCATTCATTTATAAAGTTCACCGTTCACTTAATACATGTATAACATAATGTTGTTTGGGCGTTAGATATCAACAAACCTCGTATCATTGAAATTTCAAAGATACAGTAATCATATAGTTCGAAACTATTATGATTGTTTATATTTGATTTATAAAACAAACCCTTTCCTCTTAAACAAATCAGTTTGGGTCGAAATGATGCATTAAATCATTTACAAATGTCAATATTATAATGTGAACAGTATGATTTCCATGTTAATCCACGTTGAAATATAATAACTATTTGTTTAATGTAAAGTCCAAGTTGAAAGGTGCAAAATCATAGAACAACTATATATTTATATGTTCTATATATATTATATGATCAATGCAAGACTAGACTCCTCTAAACCCACAACTCTAGTGGAGAATATGATAAAAGTTGATTAGCATATTAAAGTTTAGAATCATAAATTTTTTACAAGATCAATGCTGTTTATACTTCTTTAGGAACTTCAAACTAATGGTAGAATTGTATGTTTATAAACATAATAATAATATATATATGTAAAACCAACATTGATTGGAAATAAATTATAAAGATGGCTAGTATGGTAAAAGATTAGATACATAACTCTTTTACATAGTCTATTTGGGATTAGACTTTAATAGTCATTGGTCGTTTCTGAACATGGCATTTTGCTGGTAATTTACCATGTCTTTATACTTGTAGAATGATTTTATGCTTACACAAAATAGCTGACATTTAGCCTAGAATAAGAGGTTGATATTTATAGAAACATCAACCTTAGAACTGTTGGTAGACAACAACTTAATACAAGGAAAGTATTATAGATTAATAAGAATTAAAATGGTTTGATCCTACTCGAGTCTATAATCCAGAGAACCTCATGGTTTGACATAGATTTAAGAGATGTAGACAACAACATTTTCTAATGAAAAGACACTATCGTTGTCACACTAATCAAATTAACTATCAAAAGTTATAGGCTGTAAGTTTCCCTACAGAAGATAAATATCAAACAGCTTGATACTCAAACAAGTGGTACGATAATGTATAATAACCCAAAGTACAATCAGTATAACGTTGCAAGATATGCTTCTTAAAGTAGAAGTTATCAATCAACTAAGATTACAATTTTAGAGCCACAGAAAGTATTTTACTGTCACTACACTAAAGAAAGAAACTCAATCTTTTGAACTTCGCTTACAAGAACAAGTGAAGAAAGCAAACTGTTTTACCTCACGGAAGTTGTTTGGAATATAGGAGCTTATTACTTGCAAATAGAAATATTGTTGGATACTTTATGAAATTAAAAACATTACTCGATCATTCATACCTATAAACCTGTAAGAACAAGTAATGTTTCTGCATTAGCATAAATGCTAAGTAAGCCCAGGATTTCAAAGACAGATTTCACCCACTTGTAGTAAAGAAAACTCATTAGTAAACTAAAATAAAAACAATGCGCAAGTTAAACTTAATTTTTCTACAAAAAGGAAACTACTGAGTTAACATAATTGAGATTATGTAATACTAATATTTTAACTGTTTCTTTTGTTGCTAACCTTTAGCTGTTAGTAAACCGCAGTTTCAACATTTTATGTTATCTCAAAATTTTAAATTTTTGTGAAAATTTGGGGTTTTGACACTAATAGTCCCACTAATAGTATCAAGACAAAATAAATAATATGCAATGCACCACAATATAGGGTGTAATGCGCCACACTATATGGGGTAATGTGCCATCATTAAGGGTTTAACATGCCCCTCCCCTTCAAAAAGTGGTGTCCTAAATGATAAAGTAGTTCTAAATGTTGTTGTATAAAGGACTCATCTTCCCATATTAAATCTTTTGTGGGTAAGTTCTTCCATTTTGTGAGATACTCTCGAATTGATCGATTTCAAAGCTGTCTAGTTCTTATTTCAATGATTTCTTTAGGCTCCAATATGACTTTTCCTTCCCCATCAAGTGCTGGTAATATCATTTTTAAATTGGTAGCTTGTCACCGATTACCTTCTTTAAATAAAAAAATGGAAAACTGGATGGACTCGTGAATATGCAAGTAGTTCCAATTTGTAGGGGATACTAAAAATCTTTTGTAGAGTGAAATTGGTATGCATTCTTCAATAGTGCAAGGGTGAATTTATTTTGGTATGAGACGGATAAAAGTTGAGTTGAGGGGGAGGTGCATGAAGCCCTTGGTCCTTAATTTCTCTATCATATGGAGCATATATGGAGTGATATTGTCATAGAGTGTCAATAAGAATTCAATAGTCCAACAATAAGGCTGTGAGCTCTTGTCGTTTTGGAAAATGTGTAAAATTTCTTCAAGCTCCTCTTCTAATAATCTGTCCATAAGTTCATGATTGTCCTCTGGCATGATGAGTTCTAAGAAGAATTGTGCAAGGTGTATTACCTCAGTAATTGTGGCTATATTTGTTTTCTTAAAAAGAGACTAGAAGTGGGATGTGCCTAGGTTTGCAAGTACTTCAAAAGAGGAGAATACTTTGTTGTTTTCATTTTTCAGTTCCTAGATTGTGTTTTTTTTCCTTCAGATGGAAAAAGGATTGGAAGAAATTAGTGTTTTCATCTCCACATTCTAGCTAGATTGCTCTACATTATAGGTGCCACACCTCCTCTTTCTCTTACATAATTTTTCTTCTTCTGGTCTCCAAGGAACCCAAATACTCCTTGGTTTCTTGTGAGAGGACGACACCTCCCTTTCTATCCAGTATGCAATGTATTTCTAACTCAACTAGTTTGAGATCCTACCCATCACTTTCCTTCTTAAAAAAATCCCAACCTTGAATTTTTTTATTTACCCTAGAGAGATTTTGAAAAAATCATAGAACAACATGGGCCCCCTCTTCAGGATGGTAAGGTATCCAATTTGATTGTATTATATTTTTAACCTATACTGTTTTGGAAAAGCAACACAAAACTCGAAAGGGATGGGTGGTTTTGTGGTGTCTCCCAAAATTTCAAGGAAAATGGGTATGCGATCAGAATCTCTACCCAAATCCACCCATACCCCATTCTAAAATTACACTCTATGATATTTTAGGCCAAAATAAAATGGTCCATCCTCTTACCAATTCTTCCATCACCAGTTCTCCTTTTTTTCCAAGGAGGCTTCATCTTCACCAAGGTTATATCAATGAGTCTGGTATCTCGAATTACTACAAATAATTGTGCTAGTGAATCCACTCTAGTTCTAGGGCCGCATATTTTGTGTGTTCCAAGAGTGAAATTTAAGTCGCCTCCCAAAATTATGTTTGTGTTCTTGAAAAAAGATTTCTTTATGAGCATATCCCACAATGGAGTGCACTCATCATATGGACCGTAAACATTGAGAATTGTGAAGTTTTTGTTTAGAACAGCATGGAAAGCATCCAAACCCATACTTGAAACAAACCCCTAAGAATTTCTGATATGGATGTTTTTTGGATTCCATCTAAGGGCTAGCCCCCGTGAATGCCCTCTAGCATCTTTTGCAAGGAATTCTAGATGCTTGAAAGTATATTTTAGAAAAGTTGAGACCACTTCTTTAGAACCAAGGGTTTCCTTAATCAAAATAATGGTTGAATGACGCAAAGTGATCATCCTCTTCAAGGAAAAACATATTTTGGGAGCTTTCCAAACCCCTGCAATTTAAGGACAAAATTTTTATTAGGTAACACCTTCCTAGATTTTGGTTACTCTAAGCACCCCAATAATAGATTTAAGTTTTCTACCAACAAGTTCCCTCAAAGATCGATGTTGAGATAAGGAAAGGTGCATGTCTTACCTTTCCTTTACAATTTGTGGAATCCTGGAGATTTTTTCCCAACCCTTGGTGCTGTGAACAAAATTATGAGAGATCCAGAATGCCCCTTGATCTCAGGTGAAAGCGACTCGACAAATTCTCTTATTTCTAGGTGGAGGTAAAATATGAGGAAGAAGAAGAGGTGGCAGTTAAAGTGAGTGTAGGAATGGTGGGGATGGAAGAATAAGTCTATCTGTGTTGGACCAAAGGATTGGTAGCAAAGGGATTAAGGGGAGTCGAGGCGAGAGAAAAGACACCTGAGAAACCCTTTGTTTAAAACATAAAGAATTTATAGATGATTCCAAGGAAGAGATGTATTTAGAGAAAGATTCCTTCTTACCTGGAGTTCGTTGTGGTTCCATGGTTGTGTTGAAAAGTATGATCCTTTGCTTCTAGTGTTTTTGAATGTTCAGCAGTAAATCCAAATTTCAAAGTTACTTCATATCATTTAATAATTTAAAATGATTACTTTAAAATCACATTGAAATGTTATACAAATTTCAAAGTTGCTACCTAAAATTCCATAATTTAAAATTATTTCTTAATTACAATGTACATTTACTAAAAAAAATACAAATCACATTTACTAAAACAAATACAAATATCATTTACTAAATGCAAGATTATAATGTAAAATATTAAAAAGTTTCTTATTGTTAAGTTCAATTATGAAAATGGTTCGAATATGAAGTAATATAATTTTTTTCTTCAATCTTAATAATGCTAATACATGGATATAATCCCATACCTATCCATCTAGTTCATGAGTCACTAATGTTGATAGGCATATAATATATAAATATTCACTACCATTTTGAATATGAATATATATATATATATATATATATATGACTTTTACTAATACTCTTTTAGAGTCATCTTTTTTGTTTGACTAGATTATTAGTCATCGTTTTCATACTCTATTTTAACAATTAAATTTTAATAATAACATTCAGTCAATCATTAAAAATTAAGTTATAAATATATTTAAATATTTAATCAGCTTTTTTTTATTATGAAAATATTTCAAATTTTACTAATATATTTTAAACTCCTCTAAGTACAAGTATAAATATAAATATGTGGTATGGGATTCAATATATATATAAATATATCAAATTGTTAATTTTATGAAATGTATGTATATCATTGTATGTTATATATATATATATATATATATATAATTGCTGAAATCATATTATTAATGAAAAAGAGATATCTAGTAATTCTACGTTATTTATAGAAAAACAAAATAACAGAGGGATACTTTATATACCTATATAAAAATGTGAATATAAAAGAAAAATAAGGATCCTTAGTTGTTAACCCTATTCATTCTTCATTGTTAACTTAACTTGCTAAATAATTGCTCATGGATTTGCACCAGAAGCTGCTCTAGTAGTTAGGAGTTTCTTGTCATTCTTCCAAGAGCATGCTTTCTTTCTATAGCAACAACAGATTTCAAAAATATGTATCTGTATCTATATCTGTATATGTATCTCTATCTCTATTTCTATGCTTCTTACACTGTTGATGATTCTTCCATTGCATAACCGACTTAAATTTCTTGCAACAAATAGTGCAATACAACCTTCTTGACGTCCCTCTTGGCTCTCCATATTTTGATTCCCTATTATTCTCAACATTATCTTACCATCCATCCATTTTTTCCCACTTTTTCTCCTCATTCGACACAAGCTTCTCCTTCTCCAATTTCTCATGCTGACGCCTCCCCTGCGCTTCCTTGTTCTCCTCCTCTTCCTTCTTCCTCTACAAAACCCTCTCATCCCTCTCTTTAACAAATTGGGAGAGCTAGCGCATGCTCGCATTATACTTTCTCCTGGCCTTGTTATTATACATATTGGCCTTGCGTATCTCCTGCACTGAAACATTATACTCGTCAACCCACGAAAATTCCTTAACGATGGAAAATGCCAGCCAATAGTTATAAAAGCAGTGACCTAGGCATAAGGGCTTTCGAGGTTTACCAACCATAACGCACTCAAGGAGTTTTCATCATAAGAACTAAGGAAAGCATCCAAGGGAAGCCACAACATGTATTAAGATTTGCTCCATGCGTTAAGATGGAAATCAAGAATGGTGCCATTGGGCTTCAAATGAACTCCACAGTTAAAGCACCAATACCAAATGCTAAGTTCCCTGAGGAGAGTCAACTTAGTCTCTGTGCATATGATAGGTGAGAACTACAATTGTTAAGTTATGGATGTAAATATCAGGTGTGAAGGAATTCGTACAGAGTCTCATCAAAATGACAGGGGAAGGATTCTTGGTCAAAAGCATGGAAGACAGTAGTGAAAGGTGAATTTGCATGCGTGAATTTCCTATTGCATTATGCCCAAGTCCGAGTATGCAGGTGTTAAGCCAATTTTGTGAATGTTAATGGAGGTCTCTTATCTAGAATTAAATGTCAACATCAGGAATGAAAACTGTGTAGGTGAATGCCAAATTGCTCAAATGATTTCTTGTTGAGTAAATGTGTATGTTACACTTGATCATCTGATAGTCATTTTTCGATGGAATAAGAGCAAGAAAACATCAAAAGAAATGTGTCAAATAAGGTTTTATAGTCACTGTCAAGTGTCTGCAAGTCACCATGTGTTGAAATGACAATATGGAATGTTGATCAAGTTCACAGATAGCAAAATAATTGATAAGATGACTCCAAATTGCAGATTTTCAAGATTTATTTGGTATTATGTTCCTCTTTTTCGACAAAGAATCAAATAAATCCAAATTGAAAGAAAAATATTATTCTCGGGCAATTGGTCAAAGATTTATTTCCAGCACCTTGAAAACATGATTGACAGGTAGAAAATGAGCAGGAAAAGTTTAATTTGACCACATATTCCAAAACCAATATCTAATTTTAGATATTAGAACCTAATTCTTAGCAACTGTTTTTATCACTGGAGTTTTATAATTTCAATTTTGAATAATGTAAAGGGGGCAGTTTTGCATCCAAGAGGTGGGAGAGTGTTGTAGGAAGGGGAAAGAGCCAACAAACCATGTCCAGGAAGGGTTGATACTTTTGCTCTGTAGATTTTTGTTGAATAATTGTAAATTAGGATAGGATTCTATCCATTATGAGCTTGTTTTAAACTGTCTTTAAATATGAACACTATGCCGTTATGTTTTAACTGGTTTTAGTTATGGATTCTTGAGCAACAATATTTTTGTTGTGATTTCCCATGCTCAAATTTATTATTTCAGATTCCATGTTCAGAATGTCTTTCTAAACATAGTTATTTATGTTGAAAATGACGAACTGTTTTGTCTCTATTTTAGCAATTAGTTTTTAACTAGAGTCATCTCTGATATAATTCTTGTTTTAGTCCAGTTACCCAATTTCTTTCATAGAGATTGATGTTTTCAGTTATCTTATGCCTTCTTTATCTACAATAATTTATTTAACCCTTCGCACCCACTATCCAAACCACTTCATAAAATCATTATTTTCTTCCTTGATCATTAAGATGTGCTAGCCATTCCATGTACTAAGTACACAAGACAATACAAGATACAATGATGACTAAAATGAGAATATCTCCTTCCTATATATAGGAGACAAAGGCGTACAATAAAAAATAATAGGCCCACTAATAGAATCAAGAAAACATAAATAATATGTAATGCACCACAATATAAGGGGTAATGCACCACACTACATGGGGTAATGTGCCATCATTAAGGACTTAACATGCTCCTCCCCTTCAAAAAGTGTTGTCATCAATGATGATGTAGTTCTGAATGTTGTTGTATAAAGAACTCATCTTCCCATATTGAATATTTTGTGGGTAAGTTCTTCCATTTAGTGAGATACTCTAGAATTGATCGATTTTGATGTTGTCTAGTTCTTATTTCATGGATTTCTTTAGGCTCCAAGATGAATTTTCCTTCCCTATCAAGTTCTAGTAATATCATTTGAACTGGTAGCTTGTCACCGATTACCTTCTTTAAATAGGAAACATGGAAAACTGGATGGACTCGTGAAGATGCAACTAGTTCCAATTTGTAGGGCATACTACCAATCTTTTGTAACACCTTGTAGGGATCGTAGTATTTAGTTGATAATTTATTATCCTTAGTGGGGTTCTTCAAGAACATTTGTTTGTATGGTTGTAGTCTTAAAAACACCCAATCCCCCACATTAAATCTTCGTTCACCATGGTGTTGATCTTCTTTTTGTTTCATTTGATTTTGTTCTAGATTTAGGTTGTCCTTTAAGAATTGAAGAACTTGTTGTTGACACTTCATATGGTATTCCACTGCTTGAACCTTAGAGGAGTCCCTTAGTGAAGATTTCATGGATGTTATATAATAGCCATAAAGTTCTATAAATGGGGTCATTTTTGTTGATGTATGGAAGGAAGTGTTATACCACCATTCTACCAAGGGTAACCACTTGACCCATTGTGTTTGTTTATCAGTTGCATCTCAAAGATACCCTTCCAAAACAAATTATGATCTTTATTTTTCCATTAGATTGAGGATGACAAGATGATATATGAGCCAGTTGAGTACCCAAACAAGAAAATAATTTGGTCCAAAATTTTCCAGTGAAAATGGGATCCCTGTCACTTACTATAACATTTGGAGTACATGTAGTTTTTGGAATGTCTCCATAAAATAATTGGCGACCATTTTGGCTTTGAAGGGGTGAGATAGTGCACAAAAGAGTGCATATTTAGTTATTCTATCAGCAACCACCATGATGACACTCTCTCCTTCATACTTTGGTAAACATGTGATAAAAATCCATCGAGACCTTTGTCAATCGTTGGCTTCGAATGCAAAGTGGTTATAGGAGACAATGGGATCTTAGTTGTTTCAACTTTATTTGTTGGTAAAAAAAAATCTGCCAGAAATTTTTTAACATTAGTTTTAAGACCATCCCAAAAAACCTCTTTCTTTACCCTATGATATATTTTTAAGAAACCTGATTTCCCTCCTATCGGTGAGGATTGGAATTCAAAAAGTACCTTTTGCTTCAGTTGGTAACTCTTACCAAGATATAAGTGATCATTGTACCATAGAAAGTCATCTTTCCACCTAAATGTATAAGAGGCATTGGGATCCTACTGCAACTTTTGAATAAATTTCCATATTTCTTCATCATTTTTCCATTAGTCCCTTGCTTCGGCTATCCAATATGGTTGGATGATCAAGATACCATAGAGTAATTGTTTAACAATGACCCCAAATTTGTTTTTTGGAGAGTGCATCAGTGACAATATTTTTCTCCTTTTTTGTAAATGATTTCAAATTCATATCCCAACATCTTTGTCACCCATTTTTGTTGCTCTCCAGAAGATATAATTGCTTCCAAGAAGTATTTAAGGCTATCATGATAAGTTTTAACAATGAAACCACCCTTGAAAGTTCAATTTGCATGACTTTTGGAGGGTTTTTTTTTAAAGACCCCCCTAAAGAGATTTTCAATGAAGTTTTACCTTGTGGCAGTTTTGCTAAACCCCCCAAAAAAGGTTTTTTAGGACATTGGGGGAGGTTCTTAAACCGCCCCCCCTAAAAGTCCCGAGAATTGTAATTTTGGTAATGGTTTTTAAACCACCCCCCAAAAGTCCTGATAATTCACTAGTGGAAAATGAGAGATTAGTGACCAAAAAATGACCAAAATCCGCATATCAATGACCACTTTTGGTTTGGTGATCGCAGGTGGCTAATTTACGGTCTTTTATTACGCGACCAAAGTTCATCATTTTATTTTGGTCATTTATAGCTTGATAGTTGGTTATTAATTTGGTCATATATTTGAATCAATGATCAAACATATGACCACATTTATGACCAAATTAATGACCACATGACAAACTAGAATATGACCAAATTTGGCCGCGTAATAAAAAACCGTAAATTAGCCACCAAAACTGCTTTTTGGTCACTGATATGCGAATTTTGGTCTTTTTTTGGTCATTTATATCTCATTGTTTGGTCTCCTATTTCTCAATTTTTGGTCATTAATCTCATTTATTGGTCACTAATTTAGTCATTTTTAGTCGTTTTATGTGTGGTTATTATATTTTAGTAGTTTTAATGGTGTCCATTATTAATCAATATAAATTTTTATTATGATATCATGTCTAAATTAAAAAAAGAATCATACATTATTTATCATCAGCTAACACATGTGTGATATATGCAATGTCACATTAATTATTTAATTACAATACTTATAAATAATATAAAGTACAACCATATAAGTTTTAAACCGTACAAGTTATATTATATGAAATGTCAAGTATTACAATAAATATGAGTTTTCTCAAAAACTATCTCCATATAACTTTACATGAAAATCATCTAGCACATCGATGACTTTTCAAAATATTGCAAGGGCTAAACCATCCCACTTGTACTTTTCTAAGCCATACTTAGATCCCATGGCAGCTTCAAAACCATACTTAGCAACTTGAAACCCTCAGCAACAGGGTCTTCATACTCAATGGAAAAGCCTCAGTAACAGGATCTTCATACTCAATGGCCCACTTAGTTAAGTTCACTCCTGCAAAATCCAGTAAAAAAATATCGCTTGTAAAGTAGAAAAACAATGAAGCAAATTATTTATAATGTTCAATAGCTAACAACAATAGCCAAGTTCATGTGCAAAATAGGAAAATCTAATCTAACAAATTCAAATTAAGAATTCAAAACAATCAGGATTCAAAACACATTAATGTATTATCTTTCATTTAGTTATTTGGTGTACGAGAAATAAAAAACCATTATGCAATGGTATATTTTAAGTACAACTAAGTGCAATGGTACAATTCAATTTACTACATTAAATTACAACAATCATGCTTAATTATAACTATCAAATAATTGGAATTGTCAATGTAGGTGTTTGGATTACTAGACCTCACTAACTAGACACAAATTCGAGTGTGCTACAACAAAAAGCATTTACAAATTCGACTAGCCACTTGAATATAGTTACAAAATATTACATGTACCATAACAACACTAGAATGAATCATATTTTGCACCCCAACCATGATAGGTAACAACCTTAGAACTTCTAGCTTCTTGGGGAAGCATATAAATCATGATCCCAGGCTCATTACATCTTTGGATGTTGAGAACATCATTTGTCAAAGCATACTCATAAAATAATCTGCATAGGCCATTACTTTGGTCCAACAGAACATGTGACAAGAAACCTACACTTGGAAAAGAACAGAGGAATTAGCTAATCAATAAATATGTAAATATTTACAAAAATACATACATGCATACCTCATTTAATTCAGAACCAAAATCCTAAACCCTTATTTGTGTTGAAAGATGTAAGACAAATTTTTGTGCATCACATATGTTGAGCATAAGAGGTTTATATGTACAAAAACATATGTCAAACCTCGCAAGGGGTCAAACTGCCAAATGCAGAATTGTAAGCTTTGTGGAAAGGAGATAAATGGAATTGATAAACCATTTGAAATACCACCTTTGCAAAAATCCGTGGACATGAAGTTGGACTCTAGCCAATCAACACCAGACATAATGCAAAAAACCTCATCAAGCTATTGATGGAAATAATAAGAAGGAAGACAAATAGGCTATGCCATTTGAACATGCAACTGGAAGAATAGAAAAAAATGCAAGAACCACATGCATACTAGGATCAGCCAAAAGTGAGAGGGACTCAAGAGGTTTACCTTCTACAAGAACATCGTCTTTCTATGTTCCCATAAATGGAGTTGGGGCATAACCTTCCATCAAATTAATTGTTGAAAGACAGGAGAAGGAAGAAACTGATAGGGTTATGGGTAAGGAATTCCCATCAAGTAGCTTACCATTTATCATTTCCAATTCATTCTACGTTGCAACTATTCATGTCGTTGATGTTGTTGACCAAGAATATAAGAGCCCTAATATGAGTTATGACAAGTTGAGGTGAGCAATGAAAAAGGAAAAAATCACTTTGATATTGGAGGACCTTAATAAATCATGGGAAACCACTAAGGTGCATAATAATGGCTTATAGTTGTAAGAATAGAAGGTGAAATACCTTCCAACTTTCTTGGTTAATTTTACTAAGGAGGCATAGTTTATTAAATACAGTGATTCATTTCCATATATTAAACATGTGGCATTGATATGTTAATTTTTGGATAAATTCATCCAAAATATAGGTGTGATGAATGTTGTACAAGTCATTACAAATAATATGTCTAATTAATGGAGAATCACCCCACATTGTTTTAAACTCCATGTGCTTCCCCTTATATCAATTTAAGATCTAAGGATATGAGAAAAATTTACTATGTTAAGGATAATTGAATCAATGGGGAACATCACAAAATTCCTATATAGCCATGCATATGTTCTAAGACTAACACGAAAGTTGAAAGGTAACAATGAATTAGTGTATTCCCTCCTTGTGGACATTCTGGATAGTAATTGCATGTATTCCATGTCACCATGTCTTGTCTACCTTCTTCTTATTATGTCGTCTTTACCTCATTTTATATATTCTCATGCCACCTATATTCTCTTTCTACTTAATCCACACTTATTTGCAATTGAACCTTGTTTGAAACTGAACCTCATCGGGATACATAATGTCAAGCAACTACCTCAGGCTTTCTCAAAATCTTGTACAACACACACAATGATATATCTCTTACAGTGCAGGATTTCAACTGCCCATTTATAGATCAGGTCTTCCTTATCTCTTGTTTCTCTTTGTGGGTGTCAATATTCAAGACCTTTACATTGTTGCAATGCTTCAGAATTATATATTCTTTGTAAAGAAATTTTATTTTTGAATAATCTAATCCCTCTCAACATTTTCCTAAATGCATTCCCTTATAACTAGTTTGTACTACCACCACAAGCAAAAAGGAAAAGGCCTCCCAAAGTTTTAAATCAAGGACATGGATTCAGCTTAGTTTATGCTTACAATTACTACTATCCAGTAAATAAAAGAAACTAGATAATAATGATACATCCTAAGTACAAAGGTTGACTAGATGTTTTACACAAAAATTAATGACTTAGTAACACACAGTTCGGGAACCTGCTCCTGCCATTTTCCAAGTTCCCAAAGATTTGGAACTTGTAGGAAACATTCCAAATGCAAGTGAAACACTTCCTAGAACTTTGGGATCTTTGCAAGAGCATGCCTCTCCCAATATTAATGTCATAACATTATGTGGGTTCTTGGTTGTTTGGAGCCCAAATTACCCCTGTTTTTGTGCATTTTTATAGAACATCTACCTAATTGGACCACAAACTTCCAACTAAGATGGATGCACTCTTACAAATATGTGTATTTTCGTGGGTTCCACTCACAGAGTCCTAATTGATTTACAGGTTTAATGGTTGTTTTATTTTCCAGAGTTTTATGAATTCCTTCAATTTAATGGTTGTCATGTCCTAAGTCTAATGAATACCTTTTTTATTGATCTTTTATTTTTTATTTCTTCTCAATCTGGATCAACAAGTCCAGGGTAGTTTTGAGATTTGTCCAAGTACTAAGAAAAATTAGGCCATTCATTGTCGATCTAGTCAATTTTCAAAACTTTTTATAATTATTAATAAATAATATTGATAGTGATTACAAGTACATGAAAACTCTAAAAAAGGAAGTTACAATTTTTGGTATAATTCTATGTTATAATATTAAAATTTAATAGGATACATACAGTTATATGTTAATAATAAATAGTAGTTTCATGCATATTGATATTAGGCCTTTATTAATATTGGAAGGTATTAATGGTCACACATGTTTTAAAGAGTATTAGATGCTCCTAATAGAGGCAGTGTCCTCAATTTTCACTATTTTTTGTTTTTAAAATCCTTTTTTAATTTTTTATATATATTAGAGATGTTTCCAACCTGTTTTTTCCTACAAATTTGAGTAAAACTTAATAGCCATTCTAGACACACATACCCATTTTCTAGACATTCCAATGATTTGTAAACTTGTGCAATTCTGTTTTTGGTTCTTTATAACTAGAACTTCAATGAAACTGGAAAATCCAATCAATACATGATATACAATCAATTAGTAAGGAATACTATTATAGTATCGAAAATATTTCCTTGGAGTATGGGAAGATTATACTTTCAAGTTTCAACCTCTCTCTATCACAAGATTTGCCAATAAAATTGTTATCACGAATTTGGTAAACATTTTGATGAGGCTAGTTCAGCTGCAAATTCTAGGCTACCAATAAAAATGAAAAACAACAATATGTAGAATTCACCCAACAAGCTAGGTGCTTTGTTGATGCTGCACAATAACCATTATCCAAAATAGCAAACAGGGTCTGACTAGTTGGGAACAACCTGCTGTAGTTTGGAATTACAACAACTGCTTCTAATTACTGTAGAATGATTGCTTCACTCGAAGCACAGTGTTGACCTTCTGAGTCACATGCGAGGACATCTCCACACATTGATAGACTTGAACAGAGAAGACTGATGTTTTGGCATGTATATCCTGCATAATCTGAGAATCAGAACTCACAAATACCATTATCACAAACCCCACCATGTAGGCTATAGTGCTCATCACAACTAGCTGCAAAATCAATACCCAATTGTCAATTCTTGTTTTAAATAAAGGTGATAGAAGCCTCGGATATAGGAAATATGAAAGTCTTATCGATATCACTGTTCAGCAGAAAACATTCCAGAAAATTAAAGTCATAACAGGAAAGATACCAAAAGAAAATACAATAATACCAGTTGAGAATTCTACACCAGTATAACCTGGTTCACATCCACATACGTTGGTTGGGTCACATGTACCTTTCACACTATAGTCAGCAGGGCAAGTTCCTGTAGTGAATAAGCTCCCTCTGAGATAACTTCAAAGAGAAAATATAACTAGAGCAGAATATTAATGCACACTTTATATCTAGAGGTACCTAAACAAAATATTGAATCTTAATTTCCCGCTAACTCATTAACATTCAATAGAAGGAACTTAATTGTACTGCAATCATCACCAATAAATCCAAAGAATCAATGGCACTTACTCTCTATGCATTCCCCATTTATATTACATGAACGAGGGCATTGACCAGGTAATGCCAATGGCGTATCATCACAAATTTTGTGATAAGAAGGACATACCAATTCACATGTAATGCATGACAAAAGCTAAGAAAGGTCTCTTTATCACAAAGTAAAAACTCAAATATAATTCAGCAATATAGAATAATACATGTCATAATCATACCATTGAATCCTGAATAGACAATTGCTCCACCAGCTTCAGGACAAGCTTTCCATATACCATCAATGACAACCTAGATAAAGTTATAAACACATACGTACCTCAGCTCCAACAAGCACATTATTACAACTCAAATTGGTGAAAACAATTAAATACATGGAAATCCTCCAATTCCCTAAGATGTATTCTAAAGTCAAATTTGAATATTAAAATGTGGTTATAAAGTTGTTCCAAACAAACCTTTCATAGAAATTTCTCATGTTTTTGTTTTAACTGAAATGTAGATCATTTTGAATTATAAGGTATTGCCCATATATCTATTTAAACACAAAATCTTCATGTTTTAGAAAATACCTAGAACCTTGCAAAGTATAGCAACATCAAGAAAAGGGTTTCAATAGTTTGAAAGTCATTCTCCACCTTATACAAATGGAAATATCAAGGTTTTTATGGTGCCTTGCACAATCACATCAAAGAGAACCATTTGAAAGAAACAAATGGAGAAGGACCATTGGAAGACATCTAATTTTCATAAGAAAGAAATCATGCATATGTGTTTACAGAGAAACTACACAGAATTCCCAATCTAATACCAAAATGAGCATGTCTATAGAATAATAGCTCAGAATTGAAAAATCTCAATCTAAAATCAAAATTAAAATATGTACAGATTCATGGTCCCTTTATTATGTAACCCTTGAGAATAAGGTTGCAGTATATTACAAATATGACCACACATTACCTAATAACAATGATATATATAACTGATAGGCCATCTATAGATCAACACTGTAAATTTGGCATCTTCATATAAATATAAAAATGAAAAATATATACATAGCGTGGGGCAGTATAAACACACAAGCATGATTTTTTTATTTTCTAGTATCAAAGGGAAGCACTTGAAACCATGCTAACTTCTTTTAAGTTAATCACTGACAATTGTCAAGTTCTTGGTTTGAATGGAAATGGTTTGGACAGTTATCTGCTCATTACAGCAAGGAAGCATAATAATACAATTGGAACAAAACTGAGTCATATTTGATATTTATATGGATATATTAAGATTGCAACCAGTGCAAGTAAAATATAATCTATCTTCAGAGCTAGTGAAAACATAATGTTTTGTCAATAGGGTCTTTCCCAGGAATTTGATAGGCATGTTATCCACCCCACCTAGGTTCAAGTCACACAAATGACATATTGAGCTCATAATGAGTGTATTGTTGTAATGGCCTTGAGCCTGTGTTGAAATTCCTTGAGCTTATGTAGAATGTATTTTAATTTTTATCCTGGGTAACATCAACAAATTGAAGGGAAGTGTCAGACAGATTCCCTTGGATTTGTATTTCACGAAGGGAAAAAAACATACATTTTAACCAAAAACAATATTTCCTTTGTTTCAAGATCAGCCATAAACAAGGTTTGTGCCTATTAGTTTCAAATATGCTTGAACCATTATATTGTGTATACTTTCTGTACTTTCATTGTATGTTTGTACTCAAGAAGATAATTGGATTGTGCTACAACAAGTTCATGCCTTGAGAAGATAAGTGCATAAGATTCCCATTGGCTAGAGATATAAAAGTTGTATTTCAGAAAAGGAGCAGCGAGATAACTCTTTCTAAAAGTAAGTCCAACAAACTTCTACTCGGGAAAGAAAATAGCCCAAAATGGATTTTTAAAAACCTACATACCCATAGAAAATGTTCTAAATCTAGATTCAGTGAAATTGATTTGTTTAATTCTAAGGTAACCATAATAAGAAGAAACTAAACAATTAAAGGTATGTTGTAACATGATGATGTGTCTGTGGACCCAAAACCAATGGGAAGGTGGCTAATAAGTTCTATTTACCATCAAAACTAAATAAAGAATAATGAGTATCCAATAAGAAAAATATTTGCTTGCATACCTCCAATGTTTTGTTTTGACAACGATGTTAATAACATCCATTTCCTTGTGTTAAAGTCCCTCGTACAAAGCTAGTTCTAACTAAAGATGATGGCATACACCTAGAATACCATGCCATAATAAACTATAAGAACTATTATCTTGTGTAATGAGGGTAGATGAGTTATTCGACAAAAAATGAAAATTATCCATGATAGTGAATCAAAAGTTAGGTTCTAATAATTATAATTTTAATTAAATTAAAGTCCCTTGATCTGAGAATTAAAACATATTCGAAAGAAAATTATTAGACCTGATCAGATAATATTTATATGGGGAAATTTATTCCAAGGCAGATGCTTGGGATACGATGCCTTGTTCATCAAAATTGACTTTGAAAAATCTTATGACGGTATTGGGATTTGGCCCTTTCTTTTTCTAGCCATTTTGGCTTTCCTTTCCATCACTAGATGCAAATGAGGATGTGAGCAAGTTACAAGTTGACTAAATCAATCAGCCAGTTTTCCATCAATCCCTGGCCGCTATCTCATTGGAAAAAAGGTTTGAGGTATCTAAATGAAAAAAAAGTGGGCCTAGGTCTAATCAAGTGAATTCCCCTTTCTGAGCCAAAAGTAGGCCAAAGAGTCAAAAGGCCACTTCCCATATGACTCACTTCTTACAATATTGAAGGATCAAGAAGCTATTTCTAGAATATAATCTAATTGTAGATCAAAATGCATGGAGTGTCGGGCTATATGGAAAGCACGAATGCCACTTAAGTAAGGAGTTTTAGGGTGGGATGATAAATAACCAAAGAATAGCAGTCAAAACTAGACTTCATAAATCAGGACTGACAATGCAGGATGTCTTTTGAGGGCATAGAGTGCAATCATGGAGGGAAACATCTACTCTGGTGAAATGCATGCTTTTAAAACTAAGTTTGCTACACAATTCTCAGTTAGAATGAGGTTGTGCAGGAAATATATATACTTTCTAGATATCGGTGCTAAGGAAGAAATATTGGTACTATTTGTTAATTTAGGGACAATATATCATCTCAATATGCATCGGGCCATGCAACTATCCAATAAGAAAACTGTGATGTTAGTTTTTTTCGTGTATTACAAGATGCATGCTTTCCAAAAAATTGGAAGGGAAGAAGAAAGGTTGTTTGTATTGTTCTTGGCTTTTGTAATATTACAAGCAGTAATATTACAAATATTATTCAATCTCATTGTACCCCATGAACAATATTTCTAGTGGGTACGTAACAGAAAATTCTCTTCAAAAGTTAGTCATTGGGAATATTCAAACCTGAGCCATGGGAAGTAAGGATCATGAGCATGCAAAATAAGCTACATCTTTCCATAAATATTATTCAAAGAAACAAGAAATCTTGTATGAATTTTTCTTGTCTTTTGAAGACATCTTGTATGTACTTTTCATGTCAAGTAACAAGAAACAAATTACAAAGTTTCTTCACTCTTTTTGTACAACATGGATAGTCTTTCTAGTGGATATACAAAATTCTCTTAAATGTTAATCATTCAAAATATTTAAACCTATGATTCCTAAGTCATGGAATGTAAGGATCATAAGCATGTAAGTTTGCTTATTGTAGCTAAAATATAATTTCAAGTTCAGATTTGTGCCATACAGGTTTTTCCATGCTTTGAAAATATATACGGAATGCACAATCTGCTTATATTATTATGAAGGGGGCACCTGGATCGTTTGAAATTGCAAGGGAAATAGGAACAAATGCTAGAAAATTTATAAATTTGTAAGTGTGTGCCAAGAGAAATGATAGCAAATTTTTAAATGTATTAAATTGTGGAAGAAAGAATGGTTTGCACTCAGTAAATCAAAGTCGACAGACTATGCTAAAACAAAAGAGGAACCCTAAAATTACAGTATTGTGGGTACACAATGGAATTCTCCCAAGAACCCAATAAAAGTGTTGTTGTTATACACATTCAAACTTGTAGGGTCCCTTGGAGGAACAGGTCAGCCTCAAACAATAGAGATGGCTATATATGTTAAGGCCTAATCCTTACAAAATGCCCGATATTATCCAAACCTAAAGAAAAATAGAAACTGAGGTTGTGTACCTGGAAATTGATTAGGCCGTGGAATAGAAAGGAACTAGTGAATGTCATAATACAATATGTTTGCACAGACATAGTAAATTAAAACGATGAGTTTAGGATGAATGGCCTAAAATAGAGCTTATCTATAAATCATTAGTGAAAAACCTTTTAGGGGTTAATTAAAAAACCTTACCCTGTTCCACAGAAGATAGAGCTAGTGCTGCCACATATCCATAATTTACTTTAGTGCAGAGTAATTCCAACAAAACATCTAACAAAATGGGGGTTTAATAAACCCTAGGTTATCTAACTGAAGCAAAAGAAAGGATGTTTTCCTCCCAAAACCCTAAGGAAATCAGAAAACGCCAACAATATTATTGTGTGCATCAATTAGACTGTAAATCTAATGTGCAGCGCAAGGGAAGATAAATATATTTAAAAAAATGTGCAACCTTTCAAACTTGACAAATAACATTAATTCCTAGTGAACAATTAAGGTTACATGAATCCAAAATGAAGGATAAGAAACATGGTTAGAGAGTAACCTTCAGAGAACTTGATATCCATGATATTCCTTATTATGGAAAAAGAACCATGGCATAGTGTAAGTTCACATAGGTAATTCCATACCTGGATGATCCCATAGTTTAGTTTTATAATCAACATTATATGCCAAGGTTTAGTGGGTTTAAAGTTTTAGTGGGTTTTTTTATATGCCAAGGTCGTGTCCAAATTAGCCTTATAATTAACATAATTATATGCCAAGGTTTAATGGGTTAGTTTTGTGCATTTTAATTGTTTTCTCCCAAACAAACCCAATTTTAATGGTGTCCCACTTTTGCAAAATTTTTGTGTATGATAATATAAGAACAATATTACACTATTTTTTAGATTAATCCATTTAGATATATAGGGGTTCAATCATTTTTCTAGAAACATATAGCTTGCATTAATCCAATTTTGTTAATATAGGGACGTGTAAATATGTATTATATATATGTTAGAATCTACTGAATTCTAACACTGTAGATGGACTCAGAGAACCCGGGTCTCCGAGTCCATCTGCAGTGTTAGAATTTAGTAAAATGTACAAATTCATTGTCAAATTTGTAATTTTTTTCTTTGTCGAAGTGACACAACTAAAAATGACCAATTGTTATGTGGTTATTTTTAGTCTAGATATCCCGTGACCAAATTTGGTCATTTATCTTGGTTGTTTTTAGTTGGTTTTTATCCCATGACCAAAAGTGGTCATTTACCTTGGTATTTTTTAGTTAGCTTACTTTAATTTATGAATTTTGGTCATTTATCCCTTGAAAAAAAATATGGTGACCAAAACGTTTTGGCTCTTGGTCACTAATCTCTCATTTTCTACTAGTGATTGGACTTTTGAGGGCAGTTTTTAAACCCCCTCCCCCTAAAAGTCCAATTCTTAGGACTTTTTTTGGCCGGGGGGGGGTGGTTTGGAAAGTCCCCCCTCCCTAAGGTTATTTTTTAGACAGTCTTTAAACCCCCCAAAAGGAATGATAAATGAAATATTGGGGGTGGTTGTTTTATAATCGCCCCTAAAATTCATAATAATTGTACTTTTGCAATCGATTGTTTGAAAGCAACCCTCAAATGGCATGATAATTTGGATTTTAGGGGCATTTGTTTTAAAGTCGCCCTCAAAATTTATGGGTATTTAGAATCATGGGGGAAGTTATGATAAATTCACCCTCAAAATCCCAAGTTTCATGAATTTTTTTTGGGGGTGGGTGACTTGAACCACCCCTAGAGGTATTTTTTAAGGAAATTTTTAAAAAACCTCCCTTAAAAGTCATGATAATTTAGACTTTTGGAGGAGGTGGTTATATCACATTTGAAAATTCCACAACATATACCATGCATAGGAAATATTTGGCATGTGATTAATATGCGGTATCACATTTGAAGGCTTAGTACACCAAGGATGGTTCTCATGACCCAATTCATGTTACAAGGTGAAGATCCCGAGTTTTGGTCCATAACATGCAGATTTTGGGTTCTACATAGGCCATCCATGAGGCACTAGTCCATCTTTTTCCTGTAATAGGGATATGGTTGTTATTTTTAGATTTGTCACATCATGGATTATTCTTGGTCACTAATCCTTTGTTTGATAACAAAAATAATGTTATTGGGTTAGAAAATTTTCCTATGGGGCTCATGTTCTATGCATATTAACCCACATCATTGCATAGGGCATGTGTAGGGAATCCTTTGCCTACATGTGAGATATGGCCAACAAGTTGAGGAGATATACATTAGGGATTGAACTTGAGGACCATTCCATGGTATAATAAAAAATCTAAGACCTTACCCTATATCATTTTACTATGGAGATATGGTCCATGTCTATGGTCCCAAACCACCATATTGGCCCTCCATAGGGGATCTTTGTCTTGGAGGTGGGATACGGTGCTAGTTTTAAATTTTAGAACACTAGACACGGTTCCTGGTTCCTGTGATGTGGTTCAATGAAAAATTGTAGGGTATTATGCCATAATGTTTGTCTGTGGGTCTCATGAGACATCATTGTATTTGTTAGACACCACAAAAGGTCCTATAAAGGGAATATTTGTCATGTGATTAGTATATGATGGCCATTTTGAGTTTAGTACATTAAGGATGGTTATAATAACTTTAGACATAGTCGAAGGTCAAAATAGATAGTTTGAATCCATAGTGTTTTACTTTAGGATTCATGGATTATGTGTGGACCCCATGCCAACAAATGAGCCTTTGCATATGGAATTATTGTCCTACAACACTGTTATGGTTTCCATTTCAATATTTTTAATACCCTTCCTCCTAAGTTAGGTTCAACTATTCCATCCTTACATGACCTGTCAAGCATACCCATAGTAAGTCAAATACCAAGCATAATGGTAATGTGGAGACCAAAGTGACCAATGGGCTAAAGAGAGAAAATCCACAATGTAGCACATGGTAAAAGGACAAAAGACTGCAAATATTTGGACTAACATAAGATTGAAAACATTTGGACTAATCACATGAAATATGGAAAAGTGTGTCAACAAAATTGTATAATTAAAAATACACCCATTGCAAAGTCACCTAGTAATTTGATATTCATAGGAAATATAGACAATATTATTCAGAAACTAATTTAATTTCATATATGATATATACCACCTCGGAATGATTTATGATAGATATCACCTTGAAACACTCCCATTTCTCAACAATATCCTCATGTTACCTAAATACAGACTGCATGATGGCATCATTCCCATCCCCATAGTCCATTAGATTTTATTTTTTCGCTCCCTAAAGCTATGAGTTCTCACCCAATGATATCTATATATTCATAACAACCTCCCTCTTTCCTTTTACCTCCCTATATATTACAATGTATTGGTAATGATGACCCTAAGCCTCAGGTAGGATGATTTGGAAATTCAAGTTCCACATGGATTGGTGTGAAGGGGTCCACCAAGGGATTAGGAAACAAATGTTATTATATGAATGTCGATGATTTGAGTGTGGTGTTGGGTATATAGTGTTCAAAAATTTCATCATCCAATCAAGTAAGTACTACATCTCAACATTGAAGTGTGCAATTTTTGTGATGGGTTTAATGGATTGATTTTTTAATGGCTACATCCAACCATGGTTGCAATAAAAAAAAATTGGTTATACCAAGTCCTAGAATGTATACACACACTTCATCACTTTGTGTGCACATACCTTAACAACATGTGTTTATGTACCTTTGTAGTGTATGACAAAGAGTGTCAATTGTCACTAAAGATGTGATAAAAGTGTAAAACATGCAAAATATTTAGAATCATTTGTAACCTTTCAAAGTTTTGAAGATCCAAATATTTACATTTGACATATCTAAAATGGTCATTAGTCCCTATCATCGAGACTTTCCTTCAAAAATAAAAATATTAAAAATCCTTGAACCTTTGATCAACCCTAGAGGACAAATCTAAATATATAATAAATTGGTGCACGTGGGTAGACCTCAGCCAACCCAACCAACACTTCCAGGATATAGTGGCTCCTACACTTAACGTTGGCTCTCGAACACCCAACGTTGCGCTCTGCAACTTTATTTCTGCAACGGTCTTCCTGCAAGTGGGTTGGGGGATGCAGGATGTGGGATGTAAACTTCCCCAAGTTTCTCCCCTACAACTTCCTCTCCACAATTTCCCCAGCCATCAAGTCT
Source organism: Pseudotsuga menziesii (assembly GCA_001517045.1). NCBI lineage: Eukaryota > Viridiplantae > Streptophyta > Pinopsida > Pinales > Pinaceae > Pseudotsuga > Pseudotsuga menziesii. The sequence goes on along the minus strand of LPNX010325382.1, from coordinate 145,096 downwards.
TTGTGGCCTTCACTCTGACCATCGATATACTTTTGATGCGGACCTCTCAGATCTCTGTGGATCTGTTAAATTCCTGGAAAATTCCATTGTGGGCTTCTTCTAGATCATCAGATCTTTATCTGTGGACTCAATCTCGACCATTCATTTTCTGCAAACTTGTCAATGGTAGAAAATCGGTGGGTTGCACCAATTGATCATGGAATTGATCATTCCAACTTGCAATCTTCTTAGTTCTTTAGCCTAACACACTTATGCATGCATCTATACTCTACTTCATCTATTCAAGCAAGAAATTGATGCGTGAATTCAATGACTTCATAGAAATACACAATGTTCAGGAAAACACCGAAGTCGGATCTGCAAAGATACACATTTCAACATAGCACATGCATAAAGGCTAACAACCCTATAAACACACGGTTAATCCTTCTATTTAGCAATAAAATAAAAATGCACATAGCTTGGATCTCTCTCCTTTTGATTCTTCAAAATATTTACAAGTAGGAACCAGACACCGGTCTGTCCTCTTCTTTGCAAACTCAGAATTCTAATGCTAAAGAGAAGAACCCCCTCTACATCTCTAAACTTTCTATTTATTCTAAACTTCTACTCCTATCCTAAGTGGTCCTGCAACTAAAACAAACACTATGACGCATGATGAAAACATCCTTGCCTAAAACAAACTACCGGTGACTTGATCTCCACATAGAGAGTCATGATCCGCAATGATTCCTATGCTGCTAATTAGACTATGAATCAGCACAAAATGGTTACAAATAATGCCACAACATGTGACCAACTCATCACATTGCTAGCATGCCACGATGCTCTTCATAGGTTATGAAATACCATACATTAATATGAGACTCGACATACATTTTGACAATTTTTTATTTCGATTTCACCACTGAGGTTGATGTTGTGGATGGAAATCTTTAATAACCTTCCAAATGTTGTATTTAAGAGTGTATATATGCCATAATTTACATCATAAAGTTGCGACAAGTCAAAAAAAAATATCCTAACCTACACTCTATTTAAGTGTTGCATTGAGAGTATTATCTTGTTTTCTCTCGTGAAAACTAGCATCCATGATTTGCACAATGTGGGGAAAAGAAGTTTTTTTTTGTTGGTCAATATTATAAAATTAAATCCTCATCTAGACCACCATTCCACTTAGATGTAGATTTTATTATGTTTCAATTGAATATATGTAGAACATTCAAGGTTTGTCTCATTACTATATTCCATGGGACCTTAACATGTCATACATCATGTTTATGTGATTTTAATGCAAAGTCATGAAGAAAGAGAAATTAAGTTTAAGATGGAGCATAAAAAATCCTTGTTCCATGCTACCATAACTATTTAATAGGCCATTAGAGATATCATTGTGGACACAATTAAAATATCTAAAATTGTTCTTATACTTCATTGGGACAAAGTTGAGACATTAATTAGTTGGTTTAAATGGGTCTTGCACTCACATCAAGCACTAACAACCCATATATACCACATAAATCGTGTACCTTTCTCTCTTGGAATTCCTCTTACAACCAATTACCTATATTTTAAAACAAATAGAGCATGTCAACACCATCATTGAGCTCCAATTAATCCTAGTTGATAATATTAATGCTCATGACATTTCCATCCCTAAGGTAATTTAGAATCTAGCTCTATTGTTCTAGTTTCACCTTTAGTCACCTTGAATATGGCCATGGGGAACATATCATAGTTCTCAATATAGATAAGGGATGATTCTTGATAATACATTACATACCATTTTATAACGACAATCTCTAATGAAGAACACTGTCAGTGAATTGAAGATGATATTGTTTTTTTATCATTGACCCCAAGATTCAAAAGCTTGACTTTAACTTTATTGTATGAACCTCTCTCAACAACAAAAAATAAAAGGAGGGTCCCTCTCATATATTTTCAATTGAGGAAGCTTAGTGGAGTGGGGATCAAAATATCCCAACTCATCTCTCCTTTAGTAGCATCTAGCCTTGGTCAAATATGGATTCTTTCGGACTTCCACTGCTCTCCAAGGTTATATCACATCCTTACATTTAGGTCTTGCGATGCTTTTGAAATGATATAGAAGTCATAAGAACAGAAACCATTGCTTTTCATTTTATGTTTCCCATCTTTAGTCGCAAAAATATTTTATAGGATCAACAATCAAATCTTTGATCTATGTAAGTAGTATTCAAGGATATTTACATATAAAACTAGTGTTTGTAATCTTTTGCTTTGATAATCTAAATTTTACTTTTTTTCATAAAATTATTGAAATAGAATTGGTGATAATCTAATGAAATTCAAATTTAAATATAATTGGTGCATTAATTATGTACATGAGTTTGGTGTTTCACTTATGTATGTGAGTTAGGTGAATCTCTTATGTGGTTGAGTTTAGTGTGTGTATTTGGTGATATGAACTATTATCATCTTAATTGTGATGAGAAACATCCTCACCTATTTTCTTCACATGGAATTAATTGTTGTTGGCTAATCCTTCATTACCATTTTATGAAGTGTGATGAAACCCCCATAGCACCACTATGCGCCTTTTACAAGGTGTCACGTGGATGCTTATTTCCTTCACATTGTTTCATTGAGTGACCACTTTTTAATTACCCAGTTCATCTTGGATTTCTTTGGGATGTAGTGGAAAGGGCATGAATGTGAAAGGTGTTATGGTATTTAGATAGTTAGGAGTTAGTTATGTTCAACTTGGTCTAGTGTCTATTTAGGGAAAAAAAAATCTTTATTATGAATTTGTAAATACATAATATGATGGTCATTAATATGTTATAAACAAATAGTAGTCAAACTATTCAACTTCTCCTTAATAGTAATGATTACTAGTCCATGGATTAACACCCTTTGGTCCATGATATCTATTTAAAGAGAATGGAGTTTCATTTATTGATAATTTTTTTAGGTGCTTTAGTCCATTGCAATGTTTATTTTACCCTCTTGTCATTGATCTATCTTGGTGTGATGTTAGTGTTTCTCTTGGTTCATACCCACCTATATCGCTTATCTCCCTCACAATTATTTCCACTCAATCACTTCCTATTAGGCCATAATATGCAAAGATTTAACTTATGTGAATATTTGTGATCCCCTTTTCTTAAGTTCCCAACAAATCCCAAGATATTTTTTGCAACTCAAAATTAGATCCAAATTATTAAACTCTATGAGTACCTCACAGAAGCCATCTATGAAAAAATTAACAAGATCAAGTAGGAGGTTGATAGGGCTGAAAATCCCTTCATTTGGGATGATAAATTAATGTTTTTTTAAAATTTGATGATGAAATCGACCATGTATACCATGAAATTAAATAGTTTAGTCCCAATTGTGCTAGCTTATTTTTCCCACCATAAGTCATATCACTTCCTTAAAATTGATGTAGTAATAGAAACAATTAGAGTGGGAAGTGATTCAAGACAATCGATTAGGATAATGTATATATTTTATATTTAAACAATCCTCACCATCAATTCATCCAAATATCTCAAAGAATTCATTAAAAATCTAAGCACAAATTTTGGAGGTCATCTTAAAGTATGGCCCCTCATTTGAAAAGAATGTGCCATCAAGGAAGAAGGAAGAGGAATATGTCAAGCTGAGAAAAGATAGTAAGAATTGACTTAAAGGTGATTTAATAGGTGTGAATTGGGATTATTGGTCCCATATATTAAAATTTTTAAAGTTTTATATTTTTTTCATGAAAATGGAAAGAACAAAACAATACAAGGTCAAGTAGAAAATCCAAAGGAAGTGGAACATGTTAGCTAAAAATGACTTGATACGAATAAGGAAACATTGATCTTAGGAAAAGACATCAATAATGGGTAAGATATTATATAACTAATGAAGAATTTGTAACAAGAGAGTGCCATCTAGATAAGAAATAAAAAATCCATTTCACTAAATTAAGAAAAAAAATCCCAAACTCTAGGTAGGCGCCGAATTTTGGAAAAACTTCCTCCTTTGTCATCTTCATGGAATAAGAAGTCCCAAACTCTAGGTAGGCACCAAACTTTGTAAAAATTGCCTCCTCTATCATCTTCATGGAAAAATAAATCCCAAACTCTGGGTAGGCACCGAAATTTGGCAAAATTGCCTCCTCTGTCATCTTCATGGAAGAAGAAAGCAAGGTAAATCAATATGGAGTTGAGATACAAGATATAAATTTTTACAATCCATGCAAATGGGGATAAAATCACCTCCAATATTGAGCGCTACATCAGAGTGACATGAAATACATTCCCAAGCAACTTGGCCCTCAATAATATATGGTTTGAATAGGTATTTTGCTACAACAAAGGTTTCTTCTTGATCCTTTTAATGGGCTACAATAAGAGGCTACTTACTCATGATAGGTAAAGTAGCTATGGAATCAACATCACTCTCTAGAGACATGGAGATCCGTGGAACTATTCTGGTAAGAACCACTATTATTTTGTATTAATATGGATGAGAGTGCACGTAGATACTCACTATGTATATTTTGCTAATCTCAGAGTAGCCATGAAGGCATAGGTGAAAATATATGAAATGTTTGTAAAAGGAATGCATTGTATTCTAGTTTGTGAGTGTAGAATCAATGCATATTTATGTTGAGGATTGTCTTCATTTCCTTCGAATTCTTTTATTTTTATAAGGTTTTTTTTTACGCTAAAAACTCGTTTGTGTCCATTAAAATTCAAGAATTCAATAGGCATTGCGATGGCATATTTGGTTTATACTCTTTTGTGGGACTAGAATGGTTTTCTGATTGAGCTATGGTTTTGGGGTTGCATTTTGAACTTTTAATAGCTCGTGTTCCCTAACATCAACTTTTATTAGTGCACAACAGTTTGAAAAGATTTATCATTATTATTGTGCCACTAGTGTTCCCTTATCCAATATGAGAATATTACAATGTATTGTAGTCGTCTCACCACACTAGGATTCAATCTCCATTTATATTCATCCTATTGTTGACACCATAAGTACCCTTCCACATTCCATTCCCAACTTTGTATGCAAACGTCCTCTCATTTCTAACCTACTGTTTCATCCAACCACATGAAAAAAATGACAATCATCAATAATTTCTTAGGGACCTTATCATTGTGATACAATAAGATAAAAAGGATTCCCCATTCTACTCGATTTTTTTTGCAAATGGCACACATGTTTGCAATGTTGATTGGGTGGAACCAATTTATATATTGAATGACATAGATCATACCACATATGCTTCACTCATTTGATGAATGTGGTTTATGTACATTGGGAACTCCTTAGAAATCTGTGTATTTGATGCACTAACTAATTCCATGCTTCTAGTCTAGGATGGCACCATTGCAATGAGAAAGTATTTTTTTTAATTTTTTAATTTTTTATGTTATCAAGAAGGTTCAATTACTTATGGCCATTTCTCCACTTTATACTATGCATTATTTCAATTGAACCTCCTGCACATCAATAATTTTTTTGCATTCAACCTCCATTTAGTGCAAGCCTTCATTAGTGTTGACACCTTCCATAATTAGAGGTAAATTTTGGATGGGAGCTAGAACCACAATTTGTCCTTCTATTCCACCTCATCAATATGTGCAAGCAAGTATTAAACAACAAAATTTAAACAACAATGATGTTGTGACAAGTATTAAACAACAAAATTTGATTCCTTTACCCCGATGATGCTTGTGTTTCTAACTTGCTTGGCATGTAGGAGTGTTTTCTAATGTTTTTTGAGTTGTGTATCATTTTTTCTTAGGCATCCAATGCTCATCATTATTGCATCTTTCATGCCTTGATGCCTTCCCTCTCTCTCCATTTTGAATTAAGTTTTTGTTTGGTTTTATATGTATTTTTTGGTTGTAGGTTTATTATAGCCTCATTTTCCTTAGTGACCTCTTTTTGTACATAGTTAACAGTGAGTATTTCTCTCATGGTTCTAGCTTTTTTTAGGACTGTATCTAGTTACAACATGTTTCACTATGAAAAATATTACATAGATACCACAATATGGTTTTGCATATTCTAAATAGGTTTTTTGTATAACGAAGTGTGCTCCAAATAAAAAAAATACAATAAAGTTGTTATGTTATTGAATTGTAAAATTAATGTTACATATATGTCAAATTAATGTGTTCAAATTAATTTTTATTGAACATATATCATTTTTTATGTAGATTTTAGGGGGTGCTCAATTGTTGAAGATAGTAAAAATTTAGAAAGGAAGTATTTATTTTCTGCATTTTTTAGAGAAAGGGCTTACTTAATTTATACTTTCCAATTGAAGTACAATTATTTATATTTCCCTTCATCTTTCAAAGGATCCAAGAATAAATGTCTTTCCCATTGAACTTAAGACCCTCCCTTTAATTTTAATCAATGTTATGGATTCACATTACTGTTTTGTTTGTTTTCACTGGAGAAAAACATGGACAAAGAAAAATCAGACTATTTTATTATTATTCCATGGAGAGCCAAAGGAGTGTCCCCTTTACAGTAATGAACTCTTCAACTTGGTCTACTAGGAAACACATGCATAATTCAAAGATATTTTTGGTAACATAATGTTGGCAAGGGGATCAAGTTTGCAAGGTACGACAAAGGAGATGTGGACAAGTGGCAAATTCAAGCTGTGCAAGGGAAAGATATCGACAAGTGAGGTCGGGTTGGTCACAAGTACTTAGAGTTTNGGGGGGGGTCATTATTCTCATAAAAAATCAGATCGAAGATCATCTTTATCTGTTCTCATCTTGTAATTTTTAGATCATGAGATCATGTGTTGCAGCCGATTTTGTAATCTACGGATGACTGTGTTTTGGTATGAGGCTTTTGACCATGGGATGTTTTGAGATATTGAAGTTAATATAAAATAGACATTGATGATGGAATTTTTGTCTTCTTTTTGCATTGAATTTGAATGATGTGATTTCTGAGCTAATCCTTATTGATGTCTTTGTTAAATTTGTGATGTGATTGATGTGCATAAACCCCAAATCTATGACTAAAACTATGATAGAATAAGAACATTACAAAAGTCCCCTTCCTTATACAGAAAGATTGTTTCTGCAGCCCTCCCTCAAGCATCTCGGGTGAGACTGTATCTACTTCATAGGTGTTGTTGGTTAGGGAAAAACCTATTCAGGTTATTGTTTAGGGAGATTGCATTGAAAACTGTCGACAGTGAGTGAACCTCTGTCAAATCACTCTGTGTGTCAACAAATGGTTATGTTGCCAATACCATAGTACCAGGAAGAAGGGGATATGTTGTTGCATAAGATGAAACCGAAGATACAGGATTGGTTCGATCAGAAGGCTCAAGAATTCGTAGCATAAGAAAACCAGAGTTCAAGATTGTCAACATAACAGTGTATGGGAGAATATTTATTTTGAAATTCACAAATTGTTCCTCACTGAGTTTCTGGTTATTCTATATGAGTGGTTGGCACAACTTACTTTCTAGAAAAGGAAATTCCAAGGAGGTGAACTTGATCATTGGACCCCTGAACTGATCCAGCGACTACAAAAGGTCAACAACAATTCGTTGAGATTTGTCGATGTGTGGATCGAAAACATTTTGAAAGGATACATCTCTGAGTTTGTTTTCGACACAGTCAAGTCATACATTGACGTGGAAATGGAATTGTTCAAAGGAACAAGTGGGAGATTTTTATTGTCTTTACAATTCTGGATTAAAATGCTCATTTGTGAAAAAATAATATTGAATATGAACTTCGACAAGTAAAGCTCTTGCGTACGGAATTTGTGGGTACCATGAAGATGAGGGTTGAATGGAATGATATGAGGCAGATGGATGGAATTTATGACGATATTGTGAGGGAATTCAAGGAAGAGTGTGGTATCTTATGAAGTGGGATGAGGTTCTGGCAAGAGAAGAGGCTGAGGAATGAGGAGAGTCCTGGTGCGATTGGAACAAGACAATGCGAGAGGATGCAACGAGGGACTAAACGACCCTACAACAATGAAGGAAACGACCAAGATATATCCAAGCCCATGGAAGGACCGACTGAAATAAACAATGTACCTAAACCTAATCACACTGCGCCAAGTTCATGAGGAAAAAAAATTAACTCTTCGCAAGGTTGTACTGTGTGTCATCGCAGTAGTAATCGTAGTGGATCGATGAATGTTGGAAGGCGACGACGTGAAGTTACCCTTATTCTAGGGTAATGGAACTGAGGATCCCAAACAATATTGGCTTCTATGTGAATCCATATAGACTGTAAAGCAATTACAAGATGAAGACATCAAGAAAGGACAATTGGAAACAACCTTTCAAGGTGGCATTGGATTGGTACATGAAATTTGTACAAGTAGCGATAGGGAATTAATAGAAGACCCTAGCTCAGATCCAAACTAGACTAATTGAATAATTCAAAAAGCCAAAATCAAAGTCGCAGTACATTACTGAGTTAAAAGAGATAAAGCAATAATTGAATGAGTCTATATGGGATTTTGATCAGTGTTTCAAAACTCTAATGGACAAGATCAGATTCTGGATGAGCGACGCACAACATAAGGAATGGTTTATCATAGTGTTGGTACCACACATTCATATGCCATTAATGCAACATAATATTGCAACACAAACTGAGGATTTGGAGATTGCGATGAAGTTGGAATCCTCACTGGTTGGTGAAACAAGGGTTGGCATGAACCAGATCCAGTTGCAATTGGCCAACAAGATATTAATAAGGGAAGAGACATACGTAAAGAAGTTTGGTGCACTCAATGTCAGACATAAGGGAATCATAAGGATCAATGTTTGAACTTTCATGAGCATCTATAAGTAGAATACCATAATACACTAATTCAAGGAGGAATTTCATGGTGTCGGATATGTCATACTAGAGGACATTGATCCAAAGAATGTGTATACCTTCAGAAGATTGTGTCAAAGCTAGAAAGTTTGTTTTATACCTTTTATTGATCAATTGGCCATGAAGAAAAATATTGCAAAGCATAAAATTTTATCCAAGAAAGAACCGTGGACATGTATTTTATGAAGGGATAAGAGAAGCGACCCACAGAAAGACCGCTACCCCAGGTGCAGTATAACCCATCACAATCGCAGTTCATTCAATAGTAGTCATAGTTTTCTCCACAGCCACTGCAGTACAACCAGATGGAACAACATCTGTGGTATACTCAGCCATGGTATACTCAACCATAGTACGATCAACCATAGCCTAATTAGTAGTAGTAGTTTAATAAATTGTAGTATCAACCACAAGGAGGATTTTGTGGAGGATTCCAAGGAGGTCTAAATGTAGGCTTCGGTCAAGGAGGAGGTATGGGATGTGGTCGTGGACCTATGACATGTTATAATTGTAGATTATTGGGGCATTACCAAAGAGAATTTATGAACCTACAGTCTCAGTGTACCTATTTCAGCATCGCATATCATACTATTGAATATTATCAACAACTAATTGTTAAGTAGCAAGTGGAGAATGTTCCACCGCCACAGAACCAGAACCAAAACCAAAACCAGAACACAACCCAAAACCAAGTGCATGGGACAACTATGGGAAAGATATTAGGCTAGCCCCAAACTCGGCCAGCAGATCTCATAGTGATAACTCTAGAAGGAGAAACGATAAGAGATGATGGACCACTACCAAATATCCAACCAGAAGCTCGAAAGAAAAATGTGAATGGTTTGTTAGCAATTTTTTATCTCAATTTGTATTGCATATGATTTGAAGAAAACAAAAATTGAATACTGTAATATGATTTAACAGAAAATGGGAATGGAAAAAAAACTTTATTATATTAAACATAGTGAGCAAGAAACAATTTTTTTTTTGAATTGTTGTAGTAAAACAATGCTTAATTATCCAGACACTATTGCAGGGATTTGCATGTGTTATTCCATATTTTTTATGCGATCCATTTTGTCACATGCAATTACAATGTTTTTTATTTGTTTCTCATTGGCTAATTCTTCTTCATGTACTGCTAGTTTGAATAAGTAAGTATTGAAGAATAATTTTGCAAATATGTTTGTGGTCTCTTTAGTCTTTCCTTCATAACCATATTCATAGAGTTGTAAAGCAGGTATGCCAATAATTTGTTCTGTAACATCCTGGAACGCAGTTACATTAACTTTATATGTATCGTCTTCAATGTTGAACTAGAAAATGTACCTGTATTCACATTCATACACTTGTTGGTTTCACCTCTGGCGATGCCAAATACCATCTTCAATAGGTGTTATTTTTTTTTTCACTGTCAGTCCTTAAAAGATAGTTAACATGCATCATACCAACAATTGTCTGTATCCATAGAAGCAATGGTTTGTTTTACTAAAATATAAGCAGGTTCTGGACCTGTACCTATATCTTCATTTTTAATGTCAGACAATTTTTTTTGTATGGAATGATGTCCTCCTATAGCACCACGAGAAGACAATGAGTGGCATTGAATGCTTGTTTGTGGAATTTCAAACCAAGTCCGTAGATCTTCAGTTTCTTTGTTGTCAATATTGATGAAAATTTGGGATGGGAATGTTGTAGTTATTGATATTTTATTGAAGTCTATTACTTTTCCAACCTTAATAGCAATGATTGAAAAAATATTTGTTATCCTATGGTGTTCTAGATTAGGTTTTTTTCACATGACACCCCATAATGTAACTTCTATAATGTAATATGACATGTCCTTTAGTTCAAGGTTTCTCTTATGCATATCGGTTCCATTTTTCTTCATGATAGTTTGTAAAGGAATTATGGATATAGCTACTCCAATGATATCTACTATGGAGTTGTTGATTAAAGTTGGTAGTTCATTAATAGGAGTGAATCTGAAATTATGTTGTGGTATGGATGGTTCATCCTCTAAGAAAGGTTTTATGGTTGAGGTATTTCCTAGACTTATTTCAAAATAATTTTTTAAGTGATTGAATTCTTTCTTTGCAGACTTAATGGATCCCTTTGAAATTATGTAAAGTTTCCAGGGTCTATGCAAGGATGGAAGTTTCTTGGATGTTGAAGCATGTGATGTGTATATCACTATTTTCAATGTCAATAACATCAAAGCTAAAAACCTGTCTTGGTCCCCTAGAATTTTTGAAGTTATGAAGGTCAATTTTTTAGAGTACCCTAACTTGTAGTGTCCATTCTCACATGTATGGGTGCAATGCTTTAATATGAGTTATTTCCAGTTTGTGTTTTGATGGAGTACTTACATCTTTCTTTGACATTGGATTACCAGTAATGGTTGATGTCAAAGCCTTCACTTGTACTTCATGGACTATAAGAATCATGCGACACATATATAATAAATTTATAGTTAGCACTGAGTTTATTATGAAAAAAGTGGATAATGTAAAATGGAAGTAATATGTGTACAACTAGTGCCAACCAGTGGTAGGTTAAAATCATACTTTGTATTTTCGATAGATTTGCAATTGAACTTGTTGATTTCAACCAAAGATCCAATTTCAACTTCAGATGATGTGAATAATGAGTTGAGAGTTGACCCAAACAATATTTTTATTGTACTTGTTGCATCAGACAAGTGTGCATAGTGACGATCTTCTGAAGTTAGGCTGAATTCCAATATTTGTATAATAGGATTTTGAGCAACCTCTCCATTTTGGATCTTTGTAATACAAATTGATATTATCATTACCGTCATAACTTGAAATTGGTTTTTTACACTAAAACAAAACCCTATGATTAGCATCTCTTTTAGCTTCCTTTTTAGCGTCCATTATCACTTTTAGTGTATTTTTCATCATTTTTTGGGAAAAGTGAATGCTTTTCCACGGAATGGTGCTTTTAATGGAATTATTTGCGTCTCTTTTTAAAAGTTGGAATTATTTTGAATGCTAATTAGCATCCCAAATAGCGTCCCAATTAAAGTCCATATTATCGTCCCAATTAGCGTCCCAATCAGCACCCTAATTAGCATCCCAATTAGCGTCCATTTTTAAAAGTTGATGCTATTTGGGACAGTAATTAGCATCCCAATTAGCATCCCCATTAGAATCCCAATTAGCATTCCAATTAACATCCCAATTAGTGTCCCTTTTGAAAATTTGGCACTATTTTGGATGTTAATTAGCATCCTAATTAACATCCCAATTAACGTCCCAATTAGCATCCCAATTAACATCCCAATTAGAATCCCAATTAGCGTCCCAATTAGCATCCCAATTATCACCCCTTTTTAAAAGTTGGTGCTATTTTGAACAATAATTAACATCCCAATTAACACCCCAATTAGCGTCCCAATTAGCATCACAATTATCATCCCAATTAGCATCCCAATTAACATCCCAATTAGTGTCCAAAAAAAAATCCTTTATAACGCCAAGAATAGCCTAAAAAAAATGTCCTGAATAGCATAGCACGATATATTAATCCAGGGTTAGCAACATAAATTGTGCCATGAATTTCGACAGGAAAAACATTCAACATACTGTCAATGATAGAGCCAAGAATTGCACCTAGAAAACATCCAACATAGCACCAGGTATACATCCATATATAGTTCCTGGAATAATGCTAGAAATTTTGAAAGGAACCTCACTAGGAATTGCACTAGGTTTAGAGCTAGGAATTGTGTTCGGAAAATGTCCAACATAACGTTAGATATATCAATGTCAATGTCAATGTCAATGATCATGATTCATGTGATAGTAATTTTTTATCTTGATTTATCAAAGTGGGACCTAACAGTGATCGTAATCATGGTGTTTTTGGATCTTGATTAATCCTAATGAGGGGTAAATTAGCTTAATGTCACCTAAATTTCTGTAATGGCATTTGAGTGTCCCCAACAACATTTGATAGACCCTAATGGCATATGATTGGCTCTAAAAACATGACGATGATGCATTACGATAATTATGATGGAGCGTATGGATATGATTTGATAAGTATAAGACTATATCATCCATTCTTCTGAGGTAGCATGGCTACTTGCTCATTATTATCGCAATTATATTGATGATGACTACGGCGATGACAATGATGTTGATTTATTGTATGATGATGATGATGATGTGGATGTGGATGTCAACAATGATTATGCATGTGGTATCACTTTTAGATCCTAATTGATTCTAATGGCACCTAAATGTCTATAATGACATCTAAACAACCATATTATCATTAAAATGGTTGTAACAACATATAAATAACAATTACATGACATGAATCCTAATGTCGATGAGTGATTAAGAACACTAATGGCATAGGCGTGACCATAATGACAATGATGACGATGATTTTGTTGATGATGTACTTAATGCTGCTGATGATGATGATAATGAGGATGATGATCAAGATGATGTTGATGTACCATATGGCATCAATGATGATGATGATGACAACGTCAATGTCCACAATGATGATACATGTCATAATACTTCTGGATACTACAAAACTTGAGATATTGGAGTTAATAACAAGTAATAGAGGTTTTGAGGTGTTGACCATAAAAATATTGTTATCCATTGGGTTTTACATTGACTGATAGTTCCCCCACCCCCCCCTACACCCCCCTTGCAGAACGGTAGTGCAATACCTCCTATCATGGTGTTACCAAAATGTCACCCTACAAGGTTGTTTTGGACAACCCCCTCTTGTATGTTGTTGTTTCTCTTATCTTATTAGGATTTTGAACTCATGGGGGAGGGACAAAGGCTAGTAAACTGACCAATAAGGCTCTGATATGCGATGTTCATTGTTTTCTGGAAAAGGTGTTCAGGAAGAAGGTCGATCGAGGGTATGCTGTCTAATTTCCTGGAAAATTTTTGTTGATTTAGGTTTATCTTCCTTTTACTGCATGTTGCTACCAGCCTCTTGAAAGCAACAGGCTCGGGGGGAGGGGAAGGAGCACCCCCTCCAGCTGCCATGAATGCTTGAAACAAGCAAACCTAAACTAATGAGGCGTCATGTGGGATCGGGAGCATCGAAATCGGGGGAAAAAATAATTATAATGAGATTTTTCATACATAAAATTGTAATAAACATATATATAAATAATAATAAAATAATAAATATCATCATTTATGGGAAAAGTTGCTAAATTTTTTAGAAATAGTCTAAATGTCAGAGGTTTTCTATATTTTACGGTTTCTTTTTCTAGTTTGTTTTTAACATAATATGGTAGAAATTTTATATTAATTATTGTAAAAAAAATAATAATGGTTAAACTTAAATAATTTTGGTGTCCCTCGTGTATTTTGAGGATTCCAAATCGATTTATGCATTCAAAAACATGATTTGGACACTTCAAAATTCAGATTTTGTAAAAAAAAGCCTAATTCCAATAAAAAAACACCAAAAAATACAAAACTTCTAACAAATAGACTAATCCAATTTTTTATATCCATAAGACATGGAAAATTACAAAAAAATATACAAACTACCACACAAACATTTGACTCAAGAAATGATATCACCTTTAACCAACACAACTTTAACTATTTATTCAACAATTTCCATATATTCTATCTAAAATATATATTGTTTTCTTATTAAAATGCAATTATTTGTGGGCTCAAGGAAAATGGATATGAAATAATGAAGTATTAATATGTAAATATTTAAAGTTTTATAAACATTGAATTATGCCACGTTATATTAATGTTTTTTTTAAATTATAAATGACACGTGATAATCAATTTAAATTCCCAATAATTTTATCAATATCTTGATGTTATATTTATAACAATCATATTTTTCAATGACACATAAGACATGACGTTATGGTGAAAACATCCATATAGCAATCGGTTTCTATACTAATCTTCTTAAATCTATTTTGTTAAATTTTTACCTTTTTTCTTTTTTTCATTAGTTTTAAAAATAGAAGAATATACAACTTTAAGAGGAAGAGATGAAAGCGTATGTGGTCGGGAGGGAGGGGATTAAAATCCCTAATGGGAGGGTGGAGATGTTAAATCTTAAGATATAAAAGGGTTGGGTCAAAATTAAGCGGACCCTCGAAATTGTTAAATTCCATTGCAATATTCGCTTGCAATCGGTCTTCCATTCTTCATTCTTTCACTTTCAATTAATTAGGCTGAAGGCCTCCTTTCTTTGAGTTCAGGTTAAAAAACTTGTACCTCTTTTCTTCATCCATTGATCAAATAAAAACATGGCACGTATGCTGGATTCGAGTTGGAAGGGTACAGCTGAAAGGCAATGGTTTGAGTTAGTAGGGTGCAGGAATCGAGGAGTCAATGAAAAATAGACTTCTTTATCTGTGGTTTTGAGAAAGGCATTGTACATGCTACACAAGCATGTGGTGGGACTACCCTTGGACTATAAAAAGGCTTGGGCAAGGTTTCATACCTTTAGTTGGAACCCGTGACCAATTGATCCATTGGAGCAGGGTTTGGGCCTAAAGGGGCACTGACAACGCTCAGATATGTAAAATTCACTCGCATTTGATTTTCTTTTGGCGGCATTTTTCTTTAGAAATTCATTCTAGTGAGTTGGGTTTCGATCCTCTTGACCTCTCCTTCATTGCTTTGTTTTAATTTCCATGCTATGTGAATTTATCACACATAAGAGAAAAAATTCCGTGATAATTTATCAAAGAAGACCGTTATCAAGGTTTTAGTTAATAAACACAATACTAAAACAGAGAGAAAGTACAAAGTTATCTTCTTAGTAGGCGTGTGTGTGTGTGAATACTTCGTTGGGGTGATAAGGGATCCAGAGAAGTGATGTTTACGTGAATGCCACAAGAGAAACACAAGGATTTTGCAGAATAATTCAACGATCCCCTATCAGAGAAGAAGAGAAGCAACCCCGGATGAGAGAGCACGCGTAGAAACTATTAGAAGGACGCAATAAGAGAAACGAAAAAGAAGATCCATATGCAGAGAAATGGAAAAGAAGAGCCATCCCAAGAAGAGAAGAATCCTGGAAAAAAAGAGAAATTAAAAACAAACATTACTATAATAAAAATCCATCCCAAGCATAGAAGAATCCTAAAAAAAGAAAAATTACTGTAATAAAAACAAATATCAAATCAATTCCAATCTTGTATCATTAGTAAGTGTCAAAATTTTATGAGAGTCAAGTGCTGATATAAATTTTCTAAGTGTCAAAATCATACACAACAATCATTTCCAGCTTTGTACAAGTCCTATTTTCACTTGAAAATAAAGGTATTTCTAAACTGAGGTTTCTTACAATCATTTTTTCCAAGCTTTAGCATCATTATATAGTGTGTTAATGACTTAAAATTACAACAGTACCCTCTTATTGCAATATGGTGTTGTTGCTACCGCAACGTTTCTCCCCGACTTTATGTCACTTAAACCCTGGGACCCCTCCTCATCTTTGTTTGCTTGGATTGATTGTCAAAGGCTTGGCACCCTCGAGCGTATCTGTTTGTTTTTGTTTGAATTTGAATGCCCGCTTCTTGAATTTCCGTGTCCTTTTTCATTTTGAATTGTGTTTGGTTTGTTCACTACCCGTCGAATGTTGATATTTGCCTTAGCGAGAAAGTTGATTTTTTGATTTTGATCCTTCACGCTGCTAATCGGGCCTCTTTCTGAAGTTTCCAAGCCTCACATCACCCGCCTTTGCGGCTCCCTGACCAAACCTTCCGCCCGACTAAGGTTTCACCCGACGCCCGATTCGCTGTGTAAATCGCTGGCTATAGTTTTTGGCTCGCCCACCGTTGCGGCCAGAGGGTAGGAGTTGACCTCCGATCCGCTTGTCACCCAACATCTGACTTGCCGACTGCCACCCGAACCTTTTCCTTTACCTCGTCGCCCGCCACCGACTCGCGTCCCGTCCGCCGTTGCGGGTGACAGAACCTTCCAGCTTCCGACCCACTTTCCGCCGCCGCCCGATTTCCTATGGCGCCTACGTTTTCACTCCCCCTTTTTTGGCGCTCCTCCGCCGTTGTGGCTCCTGGAGCCTTCTCCCACCTGATACAGAAACCTTGTCTCATCCGATCCAAGTACTGCCCGACCGACGATTCATTTTACCATGAAATTTTCACCCGGATAAACCAAGCTAGTTCCCTGTGGATTTATCTTATGCTCTGAAATTTGAAATGCTTAATACCTCAATTTAGTAGATAATGCACTCAAGTGTCTGCAGGAAAAATCCCATGATCGCCGAAGCAACTCAGATCGAAGAAAGGACAAAATAGATGAACGACAAAGGCACCAAGGAAGCAGTCACGGCGGTTACGGTCAGAAATTTACACGCTTATGGAAGATGATTGGGAAAATGCAACAGTCAGGGAAGAAGGTGAATCGTCAAGGAGGCTGAAAGCCACACTCTGGAGGGCAGCCTAGGGGGCAGAAGCTCTAGTTTAAATAGAAAAAATATAGGACTTAGAAGGGGCTTTTTCCGCTAGAAAATTTGTAATTGTTGACTTGTAAGAGGAGCTACCTCGTTTTGCTGGAAAAAACTGCGATTTGCCTGCTGGGAAAAGCAAAAGATGTGGAATGTATCAATGCAATTCAATAAATGATGTCAAAGGGGAACTATTTCGTTTTCAGAAGTCTTTATTTACTGTAAGAGTATTCGATGTTTGAACCTATGTTCTTGCTGGATGGTCTTCAGTAATTTTTTGGGTATATTTCCACTACGAGCAATAACTGTGTAATAAAATGATTGGCTATCTAATTGTTTGAATATCTGTAAGCGTTCATGTGCTGCAGAAGAAGTAGCAGCTACCTGTTTTTCTTCTTATGGTGTATGAATATGTATTGCTCATCTAAAAATGACAACCCTGCTCCCTAGGGATAGTTTAGGCGGTTAGTTATTTCTGTTCGTATCTGGTTTGGTTGTCGGTGAGCATAAGACGAGAGGTAAGAACCTGCGCATCACTTTGTGACCGCTCCCTGCATTTAGACCAGCCTGCATTTAATTAGGCGTGTGCATATCATTCATTAAGTCAAAACTACAAAAACTCGGTGGGCCGGGCCGTAACCGGTAAACCCTTGTCGTTACTTTGACCTACGGTAGCCGGACCGTAAACCGGACGGATTCCCTATACCAAATAGTCAGCGGGCTAGTTGGGAACGCTGATTGGGGAGAATCCCTTACTGTTGCCGCCTGCGATTTTCCAGGCCTCAACAGTTTTGGCGCTAGAAGGAGGGCCGCCAGTGCATGGCTGGCTGAGGAAACCCGTTTTCCCGAGAATATTCCACTGGTTACAGTTCTAAAAGTAGTGTACCACGCAATTCAATTCCGGAAGAAGAAGAAAGAGAACATCTATACCCTGTTCGCAATGAGATTGTTAACGATCTGAGAAGACACACCAAGGCATACCTAAAGAAGATTGGAGAATTACCTATCATCCCTGAGTTGCCTAAAAGAGAGTACAAGAGAAGAGACCGTCCTTTAATAGAAGATTCAGTGTTAGTTGGAGATTGGCAGGAGCTGGTAGAGACTGCCTTACAAGAAGTTGAACTCCCTTTGAGTCAAGAAGGCCCGGAGACTCCCTACATATCTCCTGTTCACACCCCTGTTGGTTCACCCCTGCACTCTCCACCTCAACTTATGGCAGCAGCTAACGCAAATCAGCCACCTAATCCTCCAAACCCGCCACCTGCATGGAAGGCCAGATCACCTCTGAATCTGACCCCACCTTTGCACAACCTACCTCAAGCTTTCGAAAAGCTATTGCCTAAGTTTGACCCTAATGAAAAGATATTGGTAGATGACCACTTGCAGAGTTTTTATTTGGCTATAGAAGGATTAAAGGCAGGGGAGCATGAAGATGTGGTTTTTAGACTTTTCCCACATACCCTTAAAGGAACCACAGCCTCGTGGTATTTCGGATTACCCGCCAATTCTATCCCAGATTGGGACGCCTTCGAAAGGATGTTCAGAATTAAGTACATGGTCCAAAAGACTCACGCTGCCCTTATGAAAGGACTTTGTGCTTTGAAGAAAGAAAAGAAGGAAAAGGTGCACAGTTTTACACAAAGGTTTACAGCATATCTAAGGA
>LPNX010325382.1:100304-124753 GCA_001517045.1 Pseudotsuga menziesii | reverse complement strand
TGAAACAAATAAAAAATCAAATACACTGTGTTTCCCCTCATTTGAAAGCTTATCAAAACGAGGTATGGGAATTGCTTAAATGTTTTCATGCGTTTAATATTGTTTCAGTTCCAAGAATAAAAAATGCAGCTGCTGATCTTTTAGCCACATCAGCTACCAGGCTAGTTCCCACTAATAATAAGTGCTCTATTGAATTACTTTTCAGGCCCTCCGTGCTAGACATGATCACTAACCTGCGGGTATTTGACGATGATCAGCAGATAATCGAATGCTTGACAAATGATGAGACTTTTAAAGGAGCTATCATAGATGATGAGGAACATCAGGCTGAAATGAAATGTAATAATTTCATTCCCAAAGGTGTCAGGACGCTGGATAAAATGTTTGACTTGAATGAGAAATTTAGGAGACCAGCTAACGTGAAGACACACAGCTCAACCTTACAGTTCAAGTTAATAAACTTAGGGACTGAAACGGAGCCCAATTTCGTCAACCTTGGCAAGTGTTGTTCACCAGTAGAAAGAGACAAGTTCCTCAGTTTGTTTAAACAGTACAAAGATGTATTTGCGTGGACGTATGCAGATTTAAAAACCTATGACACTAATATCATCAAGCACATCATTCCTATTAAAGCAGGCGTCAAGCCATATCAACAGCCATTGAGGAAAATGCACCCCAAGCTGGAGCCGCTAATTCAAAGCGAGGTGAAGAAATTGCTGGACGCTAGGATTATCTTTAAAGTCAGGCATTCTGAATGGGTATCAAACCTGGTGCCCGTCAGGAAAAAATCGGGAGAGATCAGGCTGTGCGTAGACTTCAGAAATCTAAATCGCGCCTCAGACAAAGATAACTACTCGGTACCTCCCATGGAGCAATTGCTGCAAATGGTTTCCGGCTCTAAAATGTTTTCATTGTTGGATGGTTTCTCTGGATACAATCAATTATTGGTAGCCGAGGAAGATAGATTGAAGACGACATTCAGAACTAAACGGGGAACGTTCACATATAGAAGAATGCCTTTTGGACTGATTAATGCGGGCGCAACATTTCAGAGAGCTATGGACATAGCTTTTCGCGGACTGATTGGACGAAGTGTGGTGGTCTATCTTGATGATATCACAATATTCTCGAAGAAACGAGGGGAGCACGCGTTCCATATTAAGCAAATTTTCGAGCGTTGTCGGAAATATGGCATTTCCCTAAATCCAAAAAAATGTGTGTTCGCTGTCACAGAAGGAAAGTTACTAGGGCATATAGTTTCAAAAGATGGTATCTCCATAGACCCAGAGAGGATTAAGGCCATTGAACAAATTCCCATGCCTCATAATAAGAAGGGAATGCAATCTTTCATGGGAACAATAAACTTCGTAAGAAGATTCGTGCCTGATTTTGCCCAGACTGTTAAACCATTGCAGCAGATGGTCAAGCAAAACGCACAGTTCAAGTGGACTGAGACTGAAAAGAATGCTTTCAGTAAAATCAAGACCGCTGTTGCACATGCTCCCTCTCTTAAAAGTCCAGACTTCGACAAGGATTTTATTATGTATACATTCGCGTCCGATGATTCACTAGCAGCTGTACTCACGCAGAAGGAAGAGGGAGGTGACGAATTTCCAATCTCTTTTATGAGCACCGGGCTACAAGGGGCTGAATTAATCTACCCAGCCATTGACAAACAGGCCTACGTAGTATTTAAAGTGGTCAAGCAATTCAGACCTTATATACTAAAGAGTCGAACCAAGGTAATAGTCCCTTACCCAGCCGTGAGATCCCTTCTCATTCAGAAGGAATTGGGAGAAAGAAGAGGCAACTGGGTAACAGCCCTCCAAGAATATGATTTGGAATTCAAACCAGCCAATATAGTGAAGGGTCAGGGGCTATGCCGACTAATGACTGGAAGCAGTAATAGTGAAGAACATGCCTGGGATAACGAAGCTGAATTGCATGTAATGGATGTTCGTCCTTTATTCACAGCCCCTGAATCTTGGTATAGAGACCTCGTACATTACCTGCAGTCAGGGGTATTGCCTGAACATTGGAGTTCCAAACAGAGAAGAGCCTTGTGCCTAAAGTCAGCTTCCTACCAACTCGTAGAAGGCATACTATTCAGAAGAAATTATGATGGGGTCCTTCTAAGATGTTTAGAAAAGGCGGACGCTGAGAAAGTAATGTCTGAATTACATGATGGACCAGCCGGTGGACATTATTCAGGAGACACTACAGCCCATAAAATCCTTAGGGCCGGTTACTATTGGCCAACGCTCTTCAGAGACGCCCATGCGCACGTCCGAAAATGTGATACTTGCCAAAGATGCGGTGGAAGACAACCTAGAGCAGCAGCACCTCTAAAACCTGTAATGATCACAGAGCCCTTCGAGCAATGGGGAATATATGTCATTGGAGAAATAAAGCCAAATTCCTCCCTGCTACATAAGTATATTCTTACGGCAACTGATTATTTCACCCGCTGGGTCGAAGCTATCCCCTTGCGCAAAGTAAACGAAGACGAAGTCATCAGCTTTCTACAAGACCATATCATGACCAGGTTTGGGGTTCCAAGTTCGTTAGTTTTTGATAATGCTAAATATTTTTCATCCATTAAGATTACTGCATTTGCTCATGAGAAAGGGATAAAATTACACTATTCTACTAACTATTATCCACAAGGGAATGGCGTGGCTGAATCCTCCAATAAAAACCTCATCAGAATCCTGAAGAAGACCGTCATAGAAAACCAGCGAAGTTGGCACTCAGCCTTACCCAATGCCCTGTGGGCTGATAGAGTTACCCCTAAGTCTGCCATGGGAGTGTCACCCTTTACCCTTGTATACGGAAAGGAGGCCATCCTTCCCCCCAACATCCTGCTACCGTCTTCCATACTAGCTCAGGAGTCTAGGGGGTCAGATGATGAATTTCTCCAAGTAAGAATATACAATCTGCTGAAAGTGGAAGAGGCCAGATCCAAAGCAAGAGAACGTTTCCAACAGCAGCAGGAGGTAGTAAAAAGATGGTTTGACAAACATAAAGCTGGAAAAAGGGATTTTGAAATAGGCGACTTAGTCCTTAAGTGGGACCACCCCCATGATGAAAAGGGGAAGCATACCAAATTCCAACAGTTATGGGTAGGCCCTTTCCAAATTTCCGCAAAACTTGGCCCTGCCACCTATATGTTACAAGAATTACAAGGATGGGAGGAGAACTTGCCAGTTAATGGTTTGGTTCTCAAACCTTATTTTTCTTAAATCATTTTGATCTTTCTGATTTGTACATAAATAAGTTGTGTTTTGTTTCGAGTCACGTGTTATTTCATTTTGATTTTTAGTCTCGATTTTCAATAAGGGAACCAACTTGTGGTTGCCTGGAGGATGCTAAAGTCTTTGGGAAAGCAAATATGTCGAGTATTAGCCTGTCTATTCCTTGAAGAATTCTTCCAGCCTAACAGTTTCCCGAGTAAAATGTTATGTGCATTGAAGTCCTGTCCAACCCCTTGAACTTAACTGGATTCAGAGAGTCTAAAGTACTGTGTTGGGGCTCCATCCACGTCACATTCAAATGTTCTAAGGAGAAACGGTGAAGGACCCATGAGAGGAAGCAGGATAAACAGCGTATTAAATATAAATGATCCCATGTCAGCAAACAAATGCCAAAAGGCAGATAAAAAGTCAAACTTCTATAAAAGCATCATAGATCAAAGCAAGTATTAAAGCATAAATGCTTAAAATGCCAAGAGATCCTCTCCGTCCGTGAGCTGAGGCTTAAAATACACCACTCACACAAAAGGGCACTATGGGATAGAGGATCCTGAATTAAAATTCAGTAAGAAAAGGCACACAGAAAGACTCAAATGAAGGGAACAAAAGTCCAAAAGCACCAAAATGCTAAAGTAACATGGGAAAGAGGAACAAACAGATACTGTTGTTTACTATATGCTGCAATCCTGTGGTGTCCACACCGTTAGCCACCTGAAAACAAAGGTAATAATGAAAATCATACTCTGGCCTTGGCATAGTTATTTGGACTTGAGTTTCTTGGTTTTCCTTTTCCCCCAAATGACTGACGTCAATGATTAAGGTACACATTTCGGGGATACGAGAAATCTAGACAGTTGGAAGAATTCGATGGATGCATTTGTTGCAGAATAGTCTGTTACTCAAGGACATCAGCCACCCAGAGATCTAGGTTCCCCAGGTAATCGCCAGTTGTTGCTACCGCAACGTTTCTCCCCGACTTTATGTCACTTAAACCCTGGGACCCCTCCTCATCTTTGTTTGCTTGGATTGATTGTCAAAGGCTTGGCACCCTCGAGCGTATCTGTTTGTTTTTTTTTGAAGTTGAATGCCCGCTTCTTGAATTTTTGTGTCCTTTTTCATTTTGAATTGTGTTTGGTTTGTTCACTACCCGTCGAATGTTGATATTTGCCTTAGCGAGAAAGTTGATTTTTTTATTTTGATCCTTCACGCTGCTGATCGGGCCTCTTTCTGAAGTTTCCGAGCCTCACATCACCCGCTGTTGCGGCTCCCTGACCAAACCTTCCGCCCGACTGAGGTTTCACCCGACGCCCGATTCGCTGTGTAAATCGCTGGCTATAGTTTTTGGCTCGCCCGCCGTTGCGGCCAAAGGGTAGGAGTTGACCTCCGATCCGCTTGTCACCCGACATCCGACTTGCCGACTGCCACCCGAACCTTTTCCTTTACCTCGTCGCCCGCCACCGACTCGCGTCCCATCCGCCGTTGCGGGTGACAGAACCTTCCAGCTTCCGACCCACTTCCCGCCGCCGCCCGATTTCCTATGGCGCCTACGTTTTCACTCCCCCTTTTTTGGCGCTCCTCCGCCGTTGCGGCTCCTGGAGCCTTCTCCCACCCGGTACAGAAACCTTGTCTCATCCGATCCAAGTACTGCCCGACCGACGATTCATTTTACCATGAAATTTTTACCCGGATAAACCAAGCTAGTTCCCTGTGGATTTATCTTATGCTCTGAAATTTGAAACGCTTAATACCTCAATTTAGTAGATAATTCACTCAAGTGTCTGCAGGAAAAATCCCATGATCGCCGAAGCAACTCAGATCGAAGAAAGGACAAAATAGATGAACGACAAAGGCACCAAGGAAGCAGTCACGGCGGTTACGGTCAGAAATTTACACACTTATGGAAGATGATTGGGAAAATGCAACAATCAGGGAAGAAGGTGAATCGTCAAGGAGGCTGAAAGCCACACGCTGGAGGGAATCCCAGGGGGCAGAAGCTCTAGTTTAAATAGAAAAAAGATAGGACTTAGAAGGGGCTTTTTCCGCTGGAAAATTTGTAATTGTTGACTTGTAAGAGGAGCTACCTCGTTTTGCTGGAAAAAACTGCGATTTGCCTGCTGGGAAGAGCAAAAGATGTGGAATGTATCAATGCAATTCAATAAATGATGTCAAAGGGGAACTATTTCGTTTTCAGCAGTCTTTATTTACTGTAAGAGTATTCGATGTTTGAACCTATGTTCTTGCTGGATGGTCTTCAGTAATTTTCTGGGTATATTTCCACTACAAGCAATAACTGTGTAATAAAATGATTGGCTATCTAATTGTTTGAATATCTGTAAGCGTTCATGTGCTGCAGAAGAAGTAGCAGCTACCTGTTTTTCTTCTTATGGTGTATGAATATGTATTGCTCATCTAAAAATGACAACCCTGCTCCCTAGGGATAGTTTAGGTGGTTAGTTATTTCTGTTCGTATCTGGTTTGGTTGCCGGTGAGCATAATACGAGAGGTAAGAACCTGCGCATCACTTTGTGACCGCTCCCTGCATTTAGACCATCCTGCATTTAATTAGGCACGTGCATATCATTCATTAAGTCAAAACTACAAAAACTCGGTGGGCCGGGCCGTAACCGGTAAACCCTTGTCGTTACTTTGACCTACGGTAGTCGGACCGTAAACCGGACGGATTCCCTATACCAAACAGTCAGCGGGCTAGTTGGGAACGCTGATTGGGGAGAATCCCTTACTGTTGCCGCCTGCGATTTTCCAGGCCTCAACAGGTGTAAAAAATGGTTATTTTTCTTGAATATCATTGTATTCTCATTTAAGGATGTGTCTTCATGTCCTCTTATCACGGGACTCTTAATGGAGTATGATTAAATATCAAACCTTAAGCAAACATAATGGTTATTAGGGAATAGTGATATTTGCAATCCCATTAAGCCAATTTCTTGAGTTTTGTTCAAAATTCCTACAAAAGGTTTATGGATTTCATAACTTGCTTGATCATATATTATGAACTTATACAATCTATCATCCTTTCTCGACCATTAGATACTAAAAGTTGTGTATTGATCCTTTTTACCACTATTACATATGGCTCAAAAGTCCAACAAGAATTTTCCACGAATAAGTTAAAATCGATATTTTCGTGGAAAAACAATTTAAAATTTTGGAAAAAAATACAAATGTCCTCAACGATCGTCGCTATAGCAATGCATAATCCATAATGTTGTTATAGTGATGGACATCCGTCGCTATAGTGACATATATGAATATGTTAGTGGTCTCTAACTATGGAGGCCCATCCAAGTACCTGAACACGTTATTTAAGCTAAGTATCCCTTGTCTTCCATCCAAGTACCTGAACACGTTATTTAAGCTAAGTAGCCCTTGTCTTGAGGAGCAAGGAAGAAATACTATTTAACAATTTATGCATATGCAGATCTGGGGGGCTCTTTGGATTTGTCTGCAATTTTGGACTTTGTTGATTCCGGCCATGATTTGATTCTTGCTACTAACATGACCACCTCTATTCTCATGCATGATATTGCTTCTGTCTGCAGGGTTGATTTTTTATGAAGTTAGTAAATTATTTTGTCATTATAAACATTATCTAAGTTGGTTCGGATAATTCATAGTAGTGACTTTAGAAAAAATATGTGTGGCTTTGAATAGATGCACTTTAGTCATGGCATCTATGTGGAAGGTAGAGCTGACTTTGTTAATAGAGGATCATTTAAAAATAATAAAACAAGAATTTAGTGGGTTTGATTAATTATTGGTCATGATCCAAAATCCCATTATGCTTGCAGTTTGATAGGTTTCATAAACTATGAATGAAAAATTTCCCATATTTCCTTCCTTGCCGGGACTCCTCCTAGAAAGACTGACTGGGCCTTACCATCTAGTAAATTTTCTCTATAAATCTGGCCTTACCACTTAGTAAACTTTCCTCTATAAACATGGCCTCCTCCTTCCCAATCAACCTGCTCAATATTAGGAATAGAGAAGTTGAGACTAACACGATCAACAATCCTATCATCCTATTCAGAAAAGGATTGTACCAGCACAAGTTTTAGTGAGACTTCTTGAAATCACTGCCCAACACCACCTGCCAAGTCCACATCACCTGGTATAGCCATTTACGCTCTAAGGAACCATCCAGCATCACACTGTAGCACTATGCCACACAGCACCGAAAGTTAAGCCAACTAGAAGGATACACTACACTATATAGACAATGCATCTTTTTCAGGGGCTAGCTGATTCAGATGTCTGGGATATCGGTATTGAATTTTGTTAATTAGATCTTCAGTTCATCTACCAATTTCCTATACCTCTTGAGTGTCCAACCCTATCCCCGTGAATAAAAAGTAGGGCACTCATAATGAATAAGTCATTGACTCAAGTTTGAAGAAAAAAAGACAATCTATCTTGATCATCCCTTCGCTCTATCGAGACCTGGGAACGAATTCAGTGGAGACGTGGCTTGTAGCTCAGAGTATTTATTAGAGCATGTGGTCAACCCCACAACCATCCCTCCCTGATCCTGCTATATTTCAAGGTGGATTGGGGGTGGCATCCTTTACGAGGTTGGATCAAGGGTGCACTAGGGGTTCTCTCTCTAACAGGGCAGGCTAAAATGCTTTTCTCGTTGTTCCATCTGAGATGAGCCTTCAAGATCGATGGGGATTTTTTCCAATGGCCTGGAACTCATCAAATATATGGATTGAAGTTCCCCAAATGGAAGTTATGAACAAATTTTAGACGCAGAACATTCCACCAGATCTATTGCAGCCACTAGCAAGCACACTACTTGCATAACCTAGTCCACAACTTTTGCACTACAAAGAACCCAACAAGTGGCTAGCTTCCACGATCTTAGAAATGGTTATAGGCAGTATTCCAATAGTTACCTTTATGGGTGCTACAACCAACACTCGTTGCCATGGACAATAATGGAAATATAAATAATATATATCACACACTAGGCCGAAAGAAAGAAGAGGGATAAGAAGGCCAAGTTTCTTAGGGTAATTTTCTCTCCCATAAGGATGGAGGGCTCAACCATAAGGGAGAGGGATTTTGGGATCGACTGAAATCACTCATCTAAGCACCCTTATGAACTCAGAGCTAAGCATGCCAACCCTTTTTCCCGATTGAGGCTCAACAAAATAACCAGAAGATATTACATACAAGTGAGGTTACCCCATGTTCAGTACCGAGAGAAATTTATAACCCACTAGGATAGCCTTGGGTCCTTCGTCAGCTGGGCTACTCGGAGGTTGGTGTTTGTAAATAAGCAGTTTTCTGTTCAAATTCGCTTGGCTTAGAAAAAATGGTTATGTTTCTACTATGATCCGTTGTATTCTTCGATTGGCTTAATATGATGTTAATTGTATCATTCGGGGTTGGATGCAATTCAGGACCTGGGTGCTTTGGTTAAATTGATCACACGAGCTATGTTGTTTAAAAAATTGGCAGTGATCATACTTTGGTTGTTAGTGACGATGTGATTGATTCCAAAGTTATTCTAGGAGAGAAAAATTTCAAGGTAAGTATTGCAGTTCATAGCTCTTTTTGGGCTCAAACCAGGTTCTAGAATGACAAAAATGTTTTCCAGTGTCAAAATTGTTTGGGATGAATTTGATTGTTTAAAGATTCTGAAATGGAATTTGTCAGAAGCAAAGGTTTTTGAAATTGTGTTTATATTAAGATCAGAATTCTCATGCACCATTACTTGAATTGAACCTCCAACACATTAATAATTAAATTCCTACCAATCATTCTAGTTTTAATACTATTTTCAATATCTTGTATACGTTTAGATGATTTGTCAAGCTTGCTACTTAAGTTTGGTTTAAGTCCGGTCATATTTTAAGTAGTAGTTTGTTGGTTGTATGAAACCTGATCTTATTGGAGACAATTTTTGGACATTGATATATCATGCACTCTTTTCTTCGTATCAATATGAAAAAAGTGTGCTTTGAAAATGTGTCTAAAATGTTGACAGGTTTCATGTATGGAGTTAAGTAAATGGCAAAGGAGAAATTAGAGAACAATTTGTTCTTATACATATTTCTCTTCCAGAAGCAAAGCTTGTGGAGTGGAATTATGAAATCATGAAGAGTGCAACATAGTTTTGATGGTGAAAGTGCAGTTTGGAAATCCTTTGGGACAATATTACCTACATGGCCATTGAGCTTAGAAAAGGAAGGTTCATATTGATTGATGATATTTTAGGTTGGAAAATGTGGCATTCTCATTTATCCTACTTGTTTCAAATTTCAATTGAGGAATCAAAAGGTTAAAACCGCCTTGTAAGTTGCTACTTATGTGGTTTGGGTATAGGATCTGTGAAGTGATGGTTCTGCAACAACATTAAGAACAATCATCATATGTATTTCAGCATTGCATGGTTGCTAGGTGTGGATGTGGTTACAAGAGCAGATGCAACAAGTGAGAAAGCTTTTTAAATTACGAGAGTGATTGTGGAGCCATTTTCCTTTGTGAAAAGACGTTTTTGCAATAGATGTGTGACAGGTATGGTTACATCTGGTGGCCACGCAGAGGAACCCATACTAAGCTGGTCCCAAGTAATGAAAACCTACAAAACCTTTTTCATGATGATATGATTCTTCAATTTGTTTGATTGTATCCTCATCTTCCGATTTTGTGAACAAAATTTGCCATAATTCTATAAACCTACTAGTAGGATTCAGTTTACATCTCAATGGTATCTATATTACACACCAATGGTGTTGTAGTTTCTAGTTACAAAAAGTGGTATTCTGTACACATTGACCATAATTACGATATTTATGACATCTCTTAGTATATGAAATCCAGTTACACTAAACTACCATTGTATACATAATGTCAAGCAGAATCAACTATTATTTGGATGCCAGTCATTGATAGCATGCTTTCAGATCACTAAGAACAGTGTTGCTAAGGTTAATCTAAATTGTGTCCAAACTTCTTACTTATATCAAATAGAGTAAGTTCCTGATTCATGCATTTCTATATGTAGTATTGTAGGTCACAAACCTTATAAAACTCATTCTCTTAACTGTAAATTTTCCTTTAATATTCAACTAGGGCTAAATAGTGCATTCAAAACAAAAGGAAGAAAAAACTAATACCGTCATTGATCCATCTTAAATATGGATCTTTTATTGAGGTGTAATTTTTTACACATCAAGAAAAAAATTTACACAAGAAATTTGATCCCTCTTGGTGCTTGATAAATCTAGGTTTAAGATGGATCTATAATGGTTTAGAATCTAGACACAATTATGGAGTGTGCATTGTTTCCTTTTTAAATCTAGATAAATAAGCATTAAGGCTCTTTATTGATGTTTTGTTTCACGATTTAAATCTATTGAATTGTTGTTTCATAGAAACACGGGGATTGTATTTGTATTTAATGTCTCACATCCTTGGTTTATACTATTATAGATCAAAAGAAATTTCCTTGTTGATTCCTTATTTCATAGATCTTGACAATTCTCTCAAAGATTTCTAAACTAAGAGTTCATAAGAGAAATGGTCATAGACATTATATTGCATGTTTAATATGGATGTGCATATTAGAATTGATGATCTGACATTCTTTGATTGGTTTTATTTCTAACTTGCTAAAGGTAGTGGATTGGATTCAGGGATTCCATCCCATATATTCTTCCCACTTTTGATATAATGGTTACTAAGTTCGGGGCTTGTTGATGCTTTGTATCTAATGATTTCAAACATAAGTATTATAGGATATGTTATTTTGGATAAGGGATTAGTATGCTAGTTTATTTTTTCAGGCTCCTATTCTTTTTCAAGGGATTTCCCATCCTTTAAATCCTGCAAATAGCCTAGTGATTTTACTGGAGGAACTTTTACCTATTTTTATTTATTTATTTCTAGCTTCCAATCAATCTTCATTTGGTGAAAGATCAATATTTGATGTCATTTCAATTGTTGGTTGTATCCTTACATTTAAAGGCATTACAATAATCATTATGTATTGTATTGTGCAGGTGTTGAAAGTGCTATCTGCTTCACCTTCGGCATATTCTACAAATCCTAAAGTTT
Organism: Pseudotsuga menziesii; assembly: GCA_001517045.1. Classification (NCBI taxonomy): domain Eukaryota; kingdom Viridiplantae; phylum Streptophyta; class Pinopsida; order Pinales; family Pinaceae; genus Pseudotsuga; species Pseudotsuga menziesii. Next base: position 113,420 of record LPNX010325382.1, on the reverse strand, counting down.
ATTTTTCCAGTCCTCCAACACTTAAAGGATCTTCTATTTCCTTGGTGTCAGTTGTGTAGGTATGGTTGTTAAATAAATTTTAGGCATTATAGCAATTATGGTGTAGCACAATTAGTACATTTGAAAGTAATGTAATAATTATAGATAGAAATCAAATGGATTATGAAGCACCTTACACGATGTGGTTATGTATAGTTTTGATGAAGTTTTAATGTTATGTCATATTTTGTATTACTTCCAAGCCTCGGCGACTAATTAAATTATTACAACAGAACAGAACCTTACATATTATTAAATGACATTTCCATCTAATCTTTTTGCAAAAAACTAAGAAATTAAGGTCCACCTTTTCACTGTTGCCTCTTCCTGACTTCTTCTTGTGTGTCTCTTTCACTGATAGCTGCATCCAGTTGAGTCCTACTACAAGGCAATAGTCAATAAATTTTGTTATCATAATTAGTCTCTACATATTGTACAAAGTGGGCTTAGGATTGATCTTCAATATCTGCAATCCTCAATGGAAATGGTTGTTATATCTGCTAAAACCAATATCTGTTATATCTGGTTGTTATATCTATTGCAGAGCATATTGCATTGTCATTCAAATGAAACTTGATATAATCAATTTATGTTCTAATATTTTGCATCATAAAGTAATGTATATATCATCCCAAGAGAGGATAAATATGCCTAGTTTCCTAGTGTCTTAGATATTGTTGATTCTATATAGTGCTAATACTTCCTCAACAGCGTACTTCACTAAGTTTAATGTTAAGTCCAGGTATTAGGCTTTGTATTTGCTGCTACTAGTGGGATTATGTGAGAAATGTGAGGATGAGAGATTTGCTTATGCACACTTTGAGTTTGTTGTTTTTTCCTCAAATGTTGATAGTGGATTTGTTGCTTCTTCATTGGAGAAAACATGCAAGTACCACTCACATATCTCTTCCATATAAGGGCCATGCCTTTTGTGAAACCGATAATATATTTGTAGAAACCTCATGCTAAAAATCTATGAATTTCATCCAATTCATGATACAATACCTATAATTGATAATTCACATTAGCAGCTTCAGAATTTTAATTGAATTCTTCCAACCATGAATGGATTTTCTAGGTAATACTTTATACTAATCTTGAATTTTTCCCTTGACATTGCAGGAAAGTATAGAGCATTCATTGTAGGTTGTGCTGCAATGATCAAATATATTCTACCAAACATGATGATGAAGTATGAGATGAAATTTTAGAGATGGAGTATGACTTTTGTGTACAATTATATGGCTAGAAATGACAGTCATAAAATCTGAACTAAATGTCTTGTTGTTCCATACATATTCCAAAACCTAAACATATCTTCCACCTAAAAATCACATGCAAATCCACAAAAATATGAAGGTGTATATGGTTGGAAAATCCCAGCAATTTTATCATCACTACCATGCTCTAAAATCTGAAAATTTTATGAATCATACATTGGAAAACATGGCTGTAAATCACTACTGGAAATTTTTGCACATTGACTTAGTAAGAATGGTTGTCCAAGAGGAACAAAATCAACGTTTTACTCCCTAGAATAATCCCCTTCAATCTCATAGATGGGATCCCCAAACAATTTCCAACAATCCATCCCCAAACTATGCCTATCGATTTGAAAATTTTCATTACTAATTGCAAACATTCGGTTTCCTTCATTCTCATCACATGAAGAGATAAATACATCTAACATCTCATAATCATACAAGAGGCTCCCTTAAAAAATAATACTCTCCAAATCAACCATTACATTATCAAAATAAAAAACTGGAAGAACTATAGCTTACATTACCCTTGTCTTCATGGAAGAGTGAGATGGATACTTCATGACTAATGTTTTCTACATGTGAGGCTGTAATAGTTGCTTCAATAAAATTATCACTCGTTTTCGAAATATAATATGAAAGTGGCTCATGGGATGGAGAGCAAGGTTGCAATTTATCTTTAAAATGTACATATATTTTCTAATATATTTCACCAAGTATGAATAAGCATTATAAATCATATTTATTTCAACCGGGAGAGATCTTGAAGGGTTCTTGTTATGGACAATCATCAAAGCAATGATCATTTGTGCAACTCTCCAACTAGCTTGCTATACTAGTGACAACATTTTCGTCGCTATTATAGCAAGCCTGTCAGTGAGTTGCACAAACAGGTGCCACTATAGCGATAGCACCTCGTCACTATAGTGATGGTGTATTGTCATTACAAACATATTTTAAACATGTGCCTCTGTTTCTATAGCGATGGAACCTCGTCGCTACAGCAACGACACCTCGACGCTATACAGACAACCAAGTGTTGTTATAGCGATGATAGAAATGTTGCTATAAAGACGGGGAAGTGTCGCTATAGAGACACAATTTGATTTTTTAAACAACCCATGTTTCATGTCTTTTGTGTCACTATAAAGACAAAATGTGTAAAGTGTCGCTACAATGACAAAATTGTTGCCACGATAGGGGTTGTGTTCGTCACTATAGCAATGCACAAATGTTGCAATAGCAACTATTTTCTGTGGGAAAAATGTGCACATGTACTAGTGATATACCATTATAGAGGACTCTGTAAGTTAGGTTCCCAAATTTATAAAGGGTGCTTGCTCAATTAAAGAGCGCCTACCTTACGAGCAGGAGGTTGGTGGTTCGATTCCTCCATGCCCTAATGATATTATAATATCAGTTACAAAAAACTAAATTAGTAACCAAAAAATAAGATATAAGTAACCAAACAATGAGAGATAAGTGACCAAACAAAATGACCAAAATTCGTACATAAAATTACTAAAAACGACTAAATTAGTGACCGAAAAATGAGAGATGTGAAACCAGGCATTATAGAGGATGCAACACGTGGTGCAAATGATGAAGCCAAACATGGTGTTGTTATGGTAGCAAAATAGGATGTGAAACTAGGCATTAAAAGGATGCAACATGTGGTGCTAATGATGAAGCCAAACATGGCATTGATATGGTAGCAAAATAAGAAGCTAATTTGGAAGCAAAACATGGCGCTACATAGGAAGCAAACTATGGTGCAACACTAGAAGAAATTTTTGGCGTCATTTTGGTAGCAAAACACGAAGAAAAAAAGGAAGTAAAAATTGGTGCAAATTTGGAAGCGAAACTTGACACATAGTTGGAAGTAAAACATGGTGCAAAATGGGATGCTAAAGTAGTAGAAAAAATAGATGCAATATTGGATGCTAATTTGGATGTTAACATGGTTCTATTAAGGATGAAAATATGGCACTACCAGGGATGCCATTTAAGAAGAAAAAGTGGACACTTGCTAGGAAGCAAAATAGGATGATATTTAGGAAGCAAACCTCAACGTTGTTTAGGAAGCAAAGTTAGAAGCTATTATGGAAGTAAAAAACTAGACACTATTTTGGACGTCATAAAGGATGCTATCTAGGAAGCGAAAAAAGTTGTTTTTAGAGACGCTTTAAGTTTTGTCCATGACACATCCCATTTAGCGTCTATTTTGACCACTCAATGTAAAAAAAATTACACTAAAAAGGGATGCTAAATGGGACGCTAATTACAGGATTTGTTGTAGTGTTATGGAAAACGAACCCAAGATAACCAAAAATTTGTTTGACAAATAAAGATTTGTTTCAATGTGTTTTCATATTTTAACTAAGAATGTCATGTATTAAGAAATTAAATGTTTGAGTATTAGAGTATGCATTCTAATGTGAAGAGCATAGGCATTGTAAGGAATTTGATAACAAATAAAATTGAAGTTAAAGTAAAAGTAATATCGTGCATTGAACATTGGTTATTTGTTGAAGACATTGAATCTTTAATATGTTAAAATAAAGTCAGAGAATAGATATATTTCTATACAAGTTGGAATGTAAATGTACTTATAATGTAGATAAGTAATTTGATGGAAAAGTATCTATGAAGTTGCTTCAAAAATAAAAAATTGACATGTAAGGTAACATTGGTTATTTTTTGAAAACATTGAATATTCAATATAACAAAATCATGTACATAGAGTACATATACTTGTATACAAGTAGGAATGTAAATTTATTTATAATGTAGATAGCTGGATTTATTGAGAAGAATCTATGTCTAACTCATGCTAGAAGTAGTTTCAACATAGAATTTCTATTTTTTTGGGGGGGGTTTAATATTGCGAACTTTTTTTGCTCTATTTTTACTCTCATGGATAGGATTCTCAACATTAGCTTTCATACCATTTTTAAATAATCGATGTTTTGGTTCATGTTGTAGTGTGTCATCTTTGCTATCATATATGATGTTGAATCCTTTGGAGAATGGACCTTTTGTATTGAAACTTGAAATTAATATTGTTTGTGTATTTGAGACATTGAATTTGCTTGCAATTTCTTGTTTCAATTATGGCCTGGAAATATTAGTTGCTCCAGGATGGATAACATGAATTTGAAATTGTCTTCTATGTAGGTGGAGTTGATCCACAAGATGTCGAATGCAAACTGTATGTCGTGTCTCTGGTTTGGACATTTTTAATTTAGATGACATGTGTATCTGTAATAATATCACAAGAAGAACCATGACAAGTCAAGAGGCCAAGGTTTTTCTATAACCGCGCATCGTAGTAGCTAAGCTCTCTCAAATCCAAAAGACCTAGATTTCGCTGGATCCTCAAAAAGACCATGTCTGTTAATCATCCCATTCGATGGCTCCCTTGTTCCTTTTCAGCGCCAGGAACTTCAATGGAGGGGCGCATGGAAGCTCTGGAATTATGTGTCCCTCATTCCACTCTTCACCTGCAATGGTGATAATAAGTGGGCCGGAATAAAAGACAATGATTCCAGCGTAGTCGTAGTGGAAATCATCAAAGGATCGTTGTGACTCAAACAATCTAGAACTACAAGCCTTGGAGCAGCCGGCATAGAAGGATGGGGAAAAAGAGACATTATCCTTGGCAGATGTCAAACATGGCAGATGTTTCATTTGTAACTCGTCTCGATGAACAGGACAATTTAGACTCCATTTGTCAAAACATTAGTTTTTCCATGTAAAAGTACTCGGCAGCTGCTTTGCCGACCATGAAATATACCTCTTACTCGTTATTGTCTTAAAAAAATAATATCACAAGAAGATAAACAACATGATAAGTTCATTTTCATAATGCAAAAGGTAACATAAAAGAATGGTGCTAGTCAAAAAAAATGTAAAGTTTTAACTTCTCTATTATACTACTTTAAGTTACACCCATATTTAACATATGGGATTGGAACAAGTAAAATCTCCATTTGTAGCTAGATTTTGTGGTAATAATAATGAAATTAGATGTATATATCTAAATAGTGTACATGTAATAAGTTCATTGAAGTTTTAAAAAAACAAATAATTGTTTTTAATTTTATACTTCTATGCTATAGTATTGTAAACTATTTTCATATTTAACGTATATTAGAGTAGTTTAGAATAATATAACACTGTAGTGTAGGATGAAGAACAATTCAAATATTTTATGTTAAATCAAATGTTAATATGACATAAAAACATACATGAATTAAACTTACATTCAAAAAGAAGTATGAAGTAAATTCATAAAACTAAAATAAAATGGCATGACCATAAAAGATATAAGAAATAGATTAATACAACTATATGAAATTTAACACAAATAATATAAAAGATATAAGAAATAAATTAAGAAGTAAGCATGATTATAATTTAATCTACCTTTTCCAAAATAATTATAAAGTTCAATCATATAAGTAAAGGAAACTTTCCACATGAGAAACAACTTGGTGTTAGAAAATATAACGAATATAAACGCATATGAAGGAGAACTAATTTTTTGATAAAATGTTTTGGAAGATTTAGATATAATTATAATCAACAAGTTTAAAATGCTAGTGCTACAATGTAAGGCTAGGCATACAATTATTCCTAGAATTGATGGTGGGTCCCTCGTTAGATGGGGTCAATGAAATGTCCATTGTCAGTCTACCATCCAACTTGGGATGTATAAGGGGGGCTTCATGAATCCACATGGATCTTACTCCTGATGTAAGATGACATTTCTAACGCATCAAATTCTGAGTTTGAGTAGTAATGTCAAGTACTACTCTGTTATGTCTCCATCAATCTAATAAGAAACCTACTTAAGCATGATCATAATTTAATCTACTTTTTTCAAAATAATTATGAAATGCAATCACATAAGTAAATTAAATTTTAATAAACTAAATTTAAGTTATAAACCATGTGTCCATACCTTTTTTGAAAAAAATAACAAAAACTCTATATAAATCTGCAAAGGTTTTCATATAACTTAAAAATTAACATGTAAAAATATTTGTTTTTAAAAACTAATAATAAAAACAAAAAAAGGTAAAATATCCATGTATTTTTTTTTCCAAAATAATTATAAAATTCAATCATATAAGTAAAGGAAATTTTAAGAAACCAAATTTAATCCATAAACCATGTTTCCATACTTTTATCCAATAAACATAGCCATAACTTAATTTCAAGAAGCTAAAATCAAATCCAATAACACCACTACTTAAGCATGATCATAATTTAATATACTTTTTCCAAAAAATTATAAATTCAATCACATAAGTAAAGGAAACTTTAAGAAACTAAATTTAAGTTATAAACCATGCTTCCATATTTTTTCCCAACAAAATAAGGAAAAGGAATCAGTAAAAGAAACTTTCCACATGAGAAACAACTTGGTGTTAGAAAATATAATTAAACACATATGAAGGAGAACTAATTTTTTGACAAACTGTTTTGGAAGATTTAGATATAATTATAATCAACAAGTTTTAAATGCTAGTGCCACAATGTAAGGCTAGGCATACAATTATTCATAGAATTGATCGTGGGTTTCTTGTTAGATGGGGTTGATGAAATGTCCATTGTCACTCTGCCATTCAACTTGGGATGTGTAAGGGGAGCTTCATGAATCCACACAACCCTTACTCCCGATGTAATATAACATTCATAACCCATCAAATACCGAGTTTGAGTAGTATTGTCAAGTACTATTCTATTATGTCTCCAGAAGACTACTCAAACGTAATCATAATTTAATCTACTTTTTTCAAAATAATTATAAAATTCAATCACATAAGTAAAGGAAATTTTAATAAACTGAATTTAAGTTGTAAACCATGTGTCAATACCTTTTTAGAAAAAATAACAAAAAATATATATATAAATCTTTAAAGGTTTTCATATAATTTAAAAATTAACATGTCAAGATATTTGGTTTTAAAAACTAATAATAAAAACAAACAAACAAAAATTTAAACATTTCCATGTATCTAATTTTTCCAAAATAATTATAAAATTTAATCACATAAGTAAAGGAAATTTTAAGAAACTAAATTTAAGACATAAACCATGTTTCCATACTTTTATCCCAAAAAATAGCCATAACTAAATTTCAAGAAGCTAAAATGAAATCCAATAACACTACTACTTAAGCATGATCATAATTTAATATACTTTTCCCAAAAAATTATAATATTCAATCACATAAGTAAATGAAACTTTAAGAAACTAAATTTAAGTTATAAACCATGTTTTAGTATTTTTTTAAAACAAAATAAGAAAAAGAAATATAGATATTTAAAGTTTTCCATATAATTTAAAAAATGAACATGTTAACATATTTGTTTGAAAATAATAATACTTTGGTTTTTTGGGAAGACTATAGCATTCCCTTTGATCTATGGTAGTAGTCATGGTAATTCATAACCATGTTTTTTTGTTAAAACCTAAATATATACATATAGCTTAAAAATTGACATAATATAAGATTCAAAAAAGATTTTTACACAACAAATAGTAGTGATAGTACTTTATGGCCTTTTTAAAAAATTATACACACATTAATTTTTTTTTAAATAGAATAATATAAAATTCAAAACGTTATAAAGAATGATATTTTGATAAATTAAATGAGATTTGGATATATACAAACTTTAAATATTGTTATTGATTGGTGTTGACGATAAGGTCCAATGCAAAATGAAATAACCAAAAAAAATTGAGTAGAGGTTTATGTTTGTTCCATTGGTAAAATGGCAATATTGTATTAAGGTAATAGTTTTCCTACTCAGGCTGAAATGTGTCTTGAAAATTTTTGAATATAAATTATTTATATTTTTCACTTTATGAAAACAAAAATAGACAAAAGTGATTTGAAAATACACATTAATGCCTATCAATATGATGTACAGAAACCGAAACAAAATAGACAAAATGTGATTTCAACATACAAAATCAATGTCTATAAATATATGATAGAGAATCACAGATATATTGTAATTTATAATTACGTAGAACTATTCTTTATTAGAAATTCTAATTCAAAAATATAATTTATAATCACGTGGAACTATTCTTTATTAGAATTTCTAATTCAAAATCCTTAGTCATGATACTTCCGTTAACTCCAGAGCTCACTCTCAGTATATAATAAGTTGCAGTGAGGGATGGTAATAAGAGGATTGTGGAATAATTAGCCAACTCTGGCCAAAAGACTTTAAAGCACTAGGTGAATACAGGCCTACGTGATTTCAATATACAAAATCAATGTTTATTAAAATTGTTTGCAATTTTATGAGAGACATGCTAAGAGGTTTGTTCATTTATTAGTAATTTTAAATTGTTTATTATATTTGTTATTATTTTTATTAATGATTTTTTGTAATTTTTCAGTTTTCTATATTTTCACATTAATTTTTGTTTTTCAAGTAAATTGTTTTCCTACTAAAGCTGAAAATGTTTAAATATAAATTAGTTACATTTTGCACTTTCTGAAAACAAAAACAGACATGAACAGAAAATATGCCTTACAGGGAGATAATGTGCTTTTAGAAATTCGTTAAATACTTCAGAAACGCTTACATAAGAACGAGAAGGTCTTGAAGAATCCGGTAGAAATTCGTTAAATACCTCAGAAACTATTACACAGGAACGAGAACGTCTTGAAAACTCCAGCAGAAAAACATAAAAATGAATACGACCAACGAATATATAAGCAAGGAATTATCCATAACACCTGGGAGAGTGGAAAACAGGATAAACTCCATTAAACTCACCATAACAGGGAGAACTGTAACACTTATCTGCTGAAATCATGGAAAAATCTCGTAGAAAGATTCAAAAAGGAACCGCCTTCACCGGAACAGTTATATGCTCAAAACATCATGAGATATCGTGGCAAAATGAGGTTGAAATCTTGGAATCATAAACAATGCCTATAAAACACTGAACAAAACATTAATGTTGATACTAATTCTCTCATACACCCCGATGAGATTATATGAATTCGTTGAGCTCTGTTCGTTAATTAGCTTCTATAACACCCTATTATACCCTTCTCTATCTCTGTGCTTCTTAGACCGCTGGTGATTCTTCCACTGCATATCCGACTTAAATTTCTTGCAGCAAATACTGCAATACAACCCCGCAGACGTCCCACTTGGCTCGCCCGATTCCGATCCCTTGTTGATCTTAACATCATCGGGGCTATATTCTCCCACTTCCTCGCCATATTCCATTTTTTCCGAAGGTTGCTCATCATTCGACACAAGCTTCTCCTTCTCCAATTTCTCGCGCCGACGCCTCCCCTGCGCTGTCTTCTTCTCCTCCGCTTCCTTCTTCCTCTGCAAAACCCTCTTATCCCTCTCTTTAACGAACTGGGCGAGCTGGCGCACGATCGCATTATACTTTCTCCTGGCCTTGTTATTATGCATCCTGGCCGTGCGTATCTCCTGTGCTGAAGCATTATACTCGTCAACCCACGAAAAGTGCTTGACGGTGGAAAAGGCCAGCCAATAGTTATAAAAAGCAGTGACCTGGGCATAAGGAGTTTCGAGATTTCCAAACAGGGGTGCCTTGTAGACGGGGGCTGTCACCATAGTTTGGGCGTATGCTAGTTCCTGCTGGAACAACGTCTGAAATATATCCGCATAGACCCTAAAGAAACCTTTACCCGTATCCCCGTCGCCAGAATAAATAGAAGTGCAAAAATAAGGCCGCAGATTGATATCTAAATCGCGAAATTCGGCGGAAGACGAGGAATCGAAACCGTTGAGGATTTGGGAGCGGTGAGAATCGTACCAAGAACGCTCGCGCGGATCGGAAAGAACTTCGTAGGCACGATTGATTTCCTTGAACCGCGCGGTGGCATTCTCCTGCGAAATGCCGTTTTGAAGGGCTTTGTCCGGGTGTAGTTTCAGTGCCAACGTTCTGAATGCTGCGCGGATTTCGCCGTCTGTGGCGGTCAGTTTGATACCCAGAATTTCGTAAAAGCATCTCTGCGGCACTGCAGCTGCGGCCATTGTTATGGAAATTCGAGCTCCCAAAATGAAATTGCAAGAGCACACTGCAGATTTCTTTCTTTGGTTGGGTTCTAATGAACCGTTGGACGCTAATGAACCGTTGGACGCTGATAGGAGTTCAGAGCCTGGGTACTGTGGATCTGACACCCCACAAATATACAGGGTAAGTAATACCGGCTTTCAAAGATCTATGGAACCTTGAGCGAATCAGGTCTGAAGCTGTGGTCACGTAAGCGAAGGAGAGAAGAGTGTTTGTTGCACTTATCAAGATAGTCCCCACAAAACATATTTATAATTTTGTTGTTTTTAAATTTAGCCGACTAGATGATTACATTAGCATGTCTATGAATTTCTCAAAACATATTATATATAATCTATTTTTTTGGTTTTTTTGTTATTTTTTTGTTTTTTGTTTTTAAAATTTAGTCTTGTATATGATTACATTTGTTAGTGTAACAAAAGTTATATAAAATTATATTTTTTTATAACAAATAGCATGCTAATAATATTTTAAAGGCAGGATATATATCATTACATCTTAAACACATATTCAATATTATATATTTAAATCTATGTAATGTTTATTACTTATTTGTGAGTACATATTCTTGAACACTAATTTGTAAATACTTGATTATTTATAGCTAGATGTGTTTATTACTCATTTGTTGGGTACATATTCTTGAATACTAATGCAAATACCTGAGTACAGATTGATCATTTATAGCTAGATGTAATTCATTAGAGGATAAACAACATCTTTTGGAAACAATACTGAGTGCATTATTAAAAACAAAGGATCAAGAATATGCTAAAACTTCGGAAATATACTAATTTTTTCTATGCGTACTTATTCCATTTATATCTCATTTGCTTAGGAGAAGGATAAGCTTAATGTAGGGTTAGTGGGCTACCCTATGATAGTATATAAAAGGGTTGATTAGGCTAGGTCATGTTAGTGAATAAGGAAATATAGCTTACCTTATAGTAATGTAGAGTAGGTTTTGGGTAGAATATGTTAATGGATAGGATAAGCTTAATAGTAGGATAGTCTAAACTAAGTAAACAAATGGTAGGATGTGATCAACTGCAATAGAATAATTATTGAAGGGTGGAGTGAGCTAAGGTACAAATGGGATAAACAATAGGCTCAAGGGTATCGTAAATCCAGGTAAAGTAGGTAGGATTAAGAATATAATAAATGTATGAAAGGTCTAATTATATTAGGGTAGGTCGGGATAGGTTGACTTGGTTAAGGTAGAGTTGGGTAGGATAAGGGAGGAGAGGGTAGGCTAGTGTGGGTAAGGTGGACTATGGTATTGATTGGCTATGCAATATAAAGGTTAGGTTGTGATAAAATAGAGTTGGGGAGGCTCAAAATAAGTTATGTTGATAATGTAAGGTAGGAAAGGGCATGATAGGGTATGATATTCAGTTATAGCATGAAGTTGATGGCTAGTTTAGTTGCAATAGTGCATCCCCTTGATTTTTAAAATATGTGTGCATCAACAAAAACATGTGTGCTTTTCTTCTACCACAATTTCCTAACATCCACATAGGATAGACACATGGATAGGAATGTGCACATGTTGTATTGTATATGCAAAAAAAGGCAAGTGAGAGAGAGAGAGGTCGATTCTGTAGATAATATTTATAGCCACACTAAGGTTTTTATCAATTGAGTTGAAGACCTTCCTCGACTTTTGAAAGAAACAATAGGTCTTATTTCATATTGTTATTTTCTATCCTCTTCAATAATGATATTGAGGGTGAATATATTTATCTTTATAAAAGAAAACATAGATGAAAAGTTGCCTAATTTTTTCCCTTGTTTCCTACATTTCCTAACAAATTGTTGTAGATGTGTCCCAGTTATAGATCTTATATCTAGTATTATGACTTGTGATTTTCCCATTGTACAAATTATCATGATGGTAAATTGTATTTCCCANCTTGATGTAGACAAGAAGGGCATAAGTTATGGGGCATGACAAGTGGCTCACTATGAAGGAGAGAGTGGTGAAAGAACAAGCCAATTTAATGTTTAACTTCAAATAAGGCCTAAAGCAAAAAATGTTGAAAATGAAATATTTCAAGCACCCCAATAATGCACATTTATTATATGATTGGTTCCTAAGTTTATCCCATTAATTGATTTGATATAGTAAGATTATAGATTATTTTTTTAAAGAAATCATTATGTTCGATATCCATATGTTCCAAGCATTGTTTGGATATATGTAAGTTGATTTGCAGACCCTTTTTTGTTTTCTTTGAATTATTGGAATTTATTTTGAGACAACCTTGGATTGGGACACATTTATTTCCTCTAAGAACAACTCATTATGATTTTAAGAGAGAACATGCACTAGATTACATGTACATAATAGAATTCTTTGAAGTCCATAATCATGGAAATGCTTATCTATTGTTGGCAGGGGTTTTCGAGTAAGTGAGTTGTGCAGCATCACGGAGGATGCACAAGCTCATGCAACATTGCGCAAGCCAAAGATAGGGCGATGGGCAGAAAACAAACCACTTTTGAATATTTTATGCATCGTTTTGAGGCGGTTGACCACATTTTGTGGATATAGGTCATTAGTGGTTAAATCGGTTAGGATTTAATTAGAAGTGGACCTTGAATGTAAAGGCGCGAGCCTATATATAGATTTAGAATTGCAAATGTGAGAGAGGCCAGATAGACAAGATAAAACCAAAGTGAGAAGTGATAGCAGAGAGCAAGTGACAGATTGAATCTT
>LPNX010325382.1:63489-90340 GCA_001517045.1 Pseudotsuga menziesii | reverse complement strand
AGAGCGAGAGGGAGAGGGAGAGAGAGAGGGAGAGTGAGAGCGAGAGCGAGAGGGAGAGGGAGAGCGAGAAAGAGAGGGAGAGGGAGAGGGAGAGGGAGAGGGAGAGAGAGAGATGAGAGGTTTGGGGATTAAGGTTTCAGAGAGAGATAAATCAAGCAGTTATAGAAAGAGAGAGGGGAAGACAGAGATCCATTCTATGAAAGGGTTTACTAGGGTAGGTCATGTTCGTGAATAGGTAGGAGAGAGAGAGAGAGAGAGAGAAAGAGAGAGCGGGGGGGCGGGGGGGGAGAGAGGGGGAGGGAGGGAGAGGGAGAGGGAGAGGGAGAAGGAGAGGGAGAGGGAGGGAGAGAGATTTGGGGATTAAGGTTTTAGAGAGAGATAAATCAAGCAGTTATAGAAAGAGAGAGGGGGAGAGAGAGATCCATTCTATAGATAACCTTTATAGGCACACTAAGGTTTTTATCAATTGAGTTGAAGAGATTCCTCGACTTTTGAAAGAAATAATAGCCTTATTTCAAATTGTTATTTTCTATCCTCTTCAATAATGATATTGAGGGTGAATATATTTATTTTTATAAAAGAAAACATATATGAAAATTTTCCTAAGTTTATCCCTTGTTTCCTACATTTCCTAACAAATTGTTCTAGATGTGTCCTAGTTATAGATCTTATATCTAGTATTATGACTTGTGATTTTCCCATTTTACGAATTATCATGATGGTAAATTGTAATTCCAAAAAAGACTAAGGTATTTAATGTAATGAGTTGATTGTGTTGTGTAAATATTCATGTAGTTTAGATATTTCACCAACCTGGAAAGAGAGGGGTCTTTGAGGAAAACTTTTATAAGGTCTATTAGTACAACTCCATCTAATGAGGGGAGGAAATCAAATTCATCAAGCATCTATGTCTTGACTCATCATCAAATATTGTTGGATTCACCTGGATATTAGAGCTTGTTGTCTCCTTGACATTTGTGTGATCATCGATCAGGTCAAAGGGCCACAAATGATTACCCCATATCTTCTATGTGAGAATTCCAATATCAACCTTCGGTTGATATGAACATCTATGTTAATCTATATGTCAATTGTAATTATGCACATGTGTTCAATAAGTTTGTATGTTTAAACACAATTGTGTTTGTATCTAAAGAAGAGAAAGATTCAGAAGAGGTTTGTAATTTTGCACAGAGGGGTGAAGGTCGAGCAAGGAGGGTTTATGTTGAAAAAAAGGTCAAGTGTACACCCATAACAACTTATACCTCTAATATTCCTAAGGATCTTCCATGGGAAAATGATCTTAATTGATGAACATTGAACATTCTAGATTTCACTATGAAAGTTTGTGACATTATCTTGCTAATTTGGATCTCCCTCTAGAGAGGAAACAAAATAAGGAGATTGGTTTTCATTCATTGAACAAATTCATTGAGGTATCTGAGAATATTTGACCAAATACGGATGGTTCTATTGACTTGATGCAGACAAGAAGGGCATAAGTTATGGGTCCCGACAAGTGGCTCACTGTGAAGGAGAGAGTGGTGAAAGAACAAGCCAATTTAATGTTTAACTTCAAAGAAGGCCTAAAGCAAAAAATGTTGAAATTGAAATAGTTCAAGCACCCCAATAATGCACATTTATTATATGATTGGTTCTTAAGTTTATCCCATTAATTGATTTGATATAGTAAGATTATAGATGCTTTCTTTTAAGCAATCATTATGTTCGATATCCATATGCTCCAAGCATTGTTGGGATATATGTAAGTTGATTTGCGGACCCTTTTTGTTTTATTTGAATTATTGGAATTTATTTTGAGACGATCTTGGATTGGAACACATTTATTTCCTCTAAGAACTCCTCATTATGATTTTAAGAGAGAACATGCACTAGCTTACATGTACACTGATAGCATTCTTTGAAGTCCATAATCACGGAAATACTTATCTATCTCACCCAAGTAATTGGAAAAAATAATGACGGTGTGATGCATAAAAATGAGCTTCTTTAAAGACACTTTAGTTTACACATAAATATGCAAAAAAAGGATTCTCTAACTTCAAGGAGAAATTATAGGTACCTTGCACAAGGGATGGTGCAAGATAATGATACCGACTCATGACGCATTTGTTGCAATGGATTTATTTAGGTGAAAAAATATGAAATGTAGACAATCTAATTACCTTACAGAATATATAACTTTTATTTATGGAAAATAAATATAACTACTCAAAAATGTCATTATATGATAATATTGGTATGTTATTTCTTCTCTAAAACATAATGCATATGTTATTGTTGGTCCACCAGTTTGGTATGTAAATTCTCAAACTGTGTGAAACCAAATATGTAGAGTCGTAGGTAATAGGTGGATCTTGTGCAGGGGAAATTTTCCAAAATTTTATAAGTTAATTTTATATTTTTCTAAAATTAAGGAATTCAGTGAGGCCTTAACATTACGTTGGTCCACCTTATTATTGACTTAGTAAAATCAATCAATTTTTTTTTTTATTTTGTAGGCATTATTGTATTCGTATGCAGGTTATTTTCTATTTTTGAAATAGGTGAGCTAGTCAAAATTTATAGCCGAAATAAACAACCTATGTTTTATACAAATTTGACACCAGTGCAATTGAAAATGAACTAAAAATAGTAAAAAATAATAGATATATTAAAAAAATATATAGTTAGAATATGCAGACAAAGCTCAACAAGTGTGTGCAATTTTTTTAGTAGTGTAACAAGTGGATCTTATGCATAAGGAAGGATGAAAAGCATGAAGTTACATAATTGGGTTGGTTTTCCTATAACATGTTCTGAGCCTTAAGATTTGGGAATTTGAACCTAGCACCAAACCTGCAAGGGAACAAAATAAAATAATTTAAGGGCTCATACACGTACCTGTGCACATGTGTACTAGCATCCACAAGTTAGTTTACACCCTTCCCTTTTTTTCTCTTCTTCTCCCTGAAACCACGCTCCCTCTCTATAACCCTAGTCCCCCTCTATAACATAAAGACATGTGGATTTCTTTCATATTTATGCAATAAAATAGCATAAATATCTTTGAAATACAATGAATTATCATATTGTGCAATACCATAAAACTGACTATAATGCATACTACAATGAATTTGTGGAAAATAATTGTCACAACAAACAATATTTCTATTTTTTCTATACTATGGCGTTGCCTCCAAACGTTACAAGGAAAACACCTAGCAAAAGATTTTGTAGAGGATTTTAGTTTTACAATATTAGGAAATGTTATCATAAAAACATCTTCTAAAACATCTAATATAAGCAACAAAGGTTTTGGCAAAATTTGTAACAAATGGACATTATAGATTAAAAAAAACTTAAGTAGATAGAAGTTATAGTGAAAATTTTTAAAGCAATGCACTTATTTCAAAAATATGAACTAGTATGCCTCGCATATGATGCATTGAATCATAACATTAAAACATATTGGTGTGCTAGTGCCTAGAATTATACATATCATCCCAATGAAAATATTATGTATTTGAAGTCTCAATGATGGTTATTGATTGAATTTAGTTATCAATGTAATTTTCTCTTTCATGCTTATCAAAAAATGTACCTAGTGCATAGTCTATACAAATACACATTGGTGATTATATTACCATGCACACCAAAGTGTTCCATAATTTTGGCATGCCAATGATGGAAACAACGCTTTTTATATGTATCAACATTGATGCATTTACTTTGAAAAGCACATTGGTGATTACAATTTGTCAAAAGCACCAATGCATATATTAATTTTTTGCACCATAATATATTGCAATAGGAAGACTAACAATATCATTCATGGAAATTTTATTGTCATTATTAAAATAAATGGTGTATTTATAACAGGTTTGTGAATTGTTGTCAATTGGGTCTAGTTCAAGTGGTTGTGGGATAGAGTGTTATCCTCCACACTTAGGTTGTATTCCCCTGATTGGCATGTTGAGATCACATTGAATATATTGTTGTATTGTATTCAAGCACTACTATTGATTTGACATTCTTCTCTAAAGAATCTATAGTTTATCTTTGGTACTATATTCAAAATGAGGGGAATTTTATAGAAGGTTTTCAAAATAAATTCACTTGGAAAAATTTTATCTATATTGGTGTTGTCACTCATCAAATGGAATGATGTAGAACTATTTATGTATAAATATTTTTGCATTTAAAATCATAATGCTAATGTACATAGATACCTATGCGTTTAAATATATATAGGTGAACTCATGAATATGGGTGTCTATTCCATTAGAAATGAGGGGCGAAGGTGCATGATGAATATTTTTTCCTAATTTTTTTAAAAAAATGGATGAATAAAGAACTTATTAACCTAAATAAACTCTCCAAATTTTAGGTCTAATAACTTTTTTTGGTCGAACATTAAAATTAATGATGGCCTTGAAATCCTTCTAGATGGATTGCTGGATGAGGAAATTTGTTTGCGAATAAATTTTTCGTACGATTTTTTGGCATAATAATTATTTGGGCAAACATTTGTGTTACAAATAATGACACTCGCAATCATGGACATTTATTCTTTTGTCGAACGATAGTGATTTTTCCACCCTACAAGTTATTGTTGGGACCCTGTTGTTCCATCATGGGAACTCTACTACTACCATTTTACAACCATGGGAACCTAGAGACCTCCACCATGCCACTGTCGAAACATGCTACCTGATGTTGGGACCCTTCTCTACTTCCATGGGCACCCTACTACCTCCACCCTGCTACCTTGTTCACCCTGCTACATCCACCGTGTTGCAGTTGGCATCGTGCCACATGTTCCACTTCAACCACCCTGACGTTGTGCAACGACCTACTACATATTTTACTAAGGACACCCTTTGGAATTTTTTGTTGTCGTTTGGTTTTGTCATTTGTATGTGGATTGGATGTGAAACTTGATTCAAAATCCTATGGGATTCAATAGTTTGGACATGCATTAAATGTGGACCTTGATTCAGTAGCATGTGGGATTCAATATTCATCTTTTTCCAGATCAGTATTAAGAGACCTAGTTTCTCTAGATTTTATGTTATGATTTGTAAAAAAAATCAATTCTAATCAATGTTTTTTCATCTTAAAGGTGTTTTTAATTACTTTCATATAGTTTAAGGGTGTTTGTTCCATTTTTTGTTTTAGCATAAGTTCCTAGAGTGTTTTTCTATTTCTTTTAGTTGGATTTCATTATCAAATTCACATTTCATAGATTTGAATTTCTCTCGATTAATGTGAAGGTATATGCTTCAACAAGTAAAGTTTGCTTGGTTCCCTATGCCAAATTGCTTGTTCATTTTTCTTTTTTATAGAATATTTTACAGCTTTCTTTTCTTCAATACCTGTATCTTCTTCGTTATTTTTCTTTTTTTATTTGTGAAAGAAATAGAGTTGTAAACAAAATAGATTATGAGTTTATTTGAACGAGAGAAATTGTGGTGTGTATTACTAAATATGTGCAAAAACTTACCTACCCTCTCCCATGAGCTAAGAATGTTATCTAAGTTGAAGTGATAATTTCTCTTGAATTCTCAATTCGTTTAAAGAGATTATTAGCTTCCTCTCGATGGCCACATCCCTCGTACCCTTAAATAAACTAGAAAACATCAAGCTTCATGTATTTTCTTAATTGTTGGGTTTTGTAATCTATTCATCCACTTTTTTTGTCATGACATGGATTTTAAGGATATTTTAAAGCTTAAACCAAATTGCATAGTGATATCCACTAATCACAATTTTCCCCTTTTGTAAAGATATTGGTATCAATAGAATCCTTTATGCATAACCTGAACATCATCCAGTGAGGATGATTCATTGACTCCTTTGATTGCATGTTCTTCTACTTTTGCTAAGCCAATATCTAGATGTAAAGGGATCAATTATAACCCATAGTATTTACAATATCCATACGATCTATAACGGGAGACGTGACATACAAAAAGTTGTTTCTATTGAATTTTTAGAATAGGGTCTTCAACAAGTAAATCATATTGGAAATATTATTATTATAGGTTGTTTGTGAAACTTAAACTATTATTACTTTATTATATTTATTATCTTTCACAATTTTAATTTACCTCCTTTAAATTATAGCATGTATATAGATGCATGACTATAACAAATCCTTTAAATATTTTATAACAAACCCTATACCTCATTTGTAAAAATCCATGCTTTGGGGATTTTATTTATAGTTGTAATGAAGGCTAGTGAGATATGAAATATATATGGTTCTAATATGTCTAATTCATTTTTTTATTTAAAAACCTTAATTACAACATGATTTGAAAACCTTGTAGATTATAGGTTAGATTTTGAAATGTAAACCATGTATACAATCATTTTTTGTGTTTTTATAATGTTTTTTTCTTCCATTTTCATAATATCTTATTTGTATATATAATGTTTGATTCCTCAATTTTTATAATATTTTGTTTATTCTTACTTATTTCATTTACATCTCATTCGTTTAGGATAAGGATTATCTTAAGGTAGGGTTAGTTGGATAGGAGAACATATGATATGAAAGGGTTTACTAGGATAGGTCATGTTCATGAATACACAAATATATGTTACCTTTTACTAATGTAGAGTAGGTTTTGGGTAGAATATGTTAGTGGATAGGATAAGCTTAAGATAGGATATTCTAAACTAAGTTAAAAAATGGTGGGGTGATAAATTGCAATAGAATCATTATTGAGGGTGGGGTGTTCTAGGGTACAAATAGGATAAACAATAGGTTCACGGGTATGCTAAATTCAGGTAAAGTAGGTAGGCTTAATATAATAAATATATTAAAGGTCAAGTTATATTAGGGTAGTTCACGATAGGTTGACTTGGTTAAGGTAGAGTTGGGTATGCTAAGAGAGGAGAGGGTAGGTGAGTCTGGGTAAGGTTGGGTAGGGTACTATTTGGTTATATGGCATAAAGGTTAGGTTAGGATAAAATAGAGTTGAGGAGGAAAAAAATATGTATTGATAATGTAAGGTAGGAAAGGGTGTGATAGGGTATGATATTAAGTTATAGCTTCAAGTTGATGAAGAATTCAGTTGCAATAGGAATGGGCATCCCCTTGGTTTTAAAATGTGTGTGCATCAACAGGAACACGTGTGCTTTACTGGTTCTATAATTTCTTAACATTCACGTATGATAGACACGTTGATAGGAATTTGCACATGTTGTATTCAAATTTGCAAAAGAAGGAAGGCGAGAGAGAGAGAGAGAGAGAGAGAGAATTGTGGGTTAGGGTTTTAGAGAGAGAGAGTGGTGGGTTAGGTTTTTAGAGATAGATAGATAGAGAGAGAGAGAGAGAGAGAGAGAGAGAATGGTGGGTTGGGGTTTTAGAGAGAGAGAGAGATCCATTTTTTAGGTAATCTTTGTAACCACAATAGGTATTTATGAATTAAGTTGAATACCTTCCTGAAGTTTATGAATTGATTTGAATACCTTCGTGAATTTTATGAATTGATTTTATGAAGTTTATAACCACAATAGGTGTTTGTGAATTGAGTTGAATGACCTTGAGGTTGAATATATTTATTTTTTATAAAATAAAACATAGCAGAAAATTTTCCTAGGCTTTTCCCTTATTTCCTACATTTCCTAACAAATTGTTCTAGATGTGTCCAATCTATAGATGTTATATCTAGTATTGTGACTTATGATCCCATGTTCCAAAAGGAAACCCAAAACATACAATTATATATTATCCTGATCCCAGGAGTTATTTCTATAGTTTGCAGATTATAACTCTAAAAAAAAAGTATTTGTGCATTCTAGAATCAGTATAAGGTGACTCAAGACAAACCATTGATGAACAGTCTATGGTACTACTCATAGAAATTGTTGTTTTGATGTTCACTTATTTTTCATTGGCCATGAGGGATGCTCACAACCTTGTTTGAGAGTTGGTTTGCTTCAACGTTCATTAGAAGGAATCAAATCCTCCACATGCCTCATAATTTCAGCAAGCAAAGCATTCAGATAGATGTTGTGACATTTTTCAACTTTGTTTATCCAATTTATGACAATCATGGAGTCCCCAAGAATTTATAGGTATGTGCAATTATTTTCAAGTATGAAGTAGAGCAGCAATTTTAGAGATGAAAGTTTAGCATGGTTATTTGTCCCACTTCCAATTCCCATTTGTATTTGAAATTGATGTGTTTCTGACAGATACAGAGTTTCACCTCCACCATAGGCTTGGTTTTGTGAGGCCCCATCAAAAAAATTCCATGGAATTTTTTTGTTTATAGTTTCCATAGGGATAATTCTTATAGTTGGGGTGTCTTTTTATTCTGGAAAATAAGAAAGAATTGTTAGGATTGTATAATCATCCCTTGTCTATATATAGTCTATTTGATCATATTGTCTAGCATAGGGAGAAATTATTACTGTACTAGAGTGTGGGGAACACATATAGAGGTTAAATGCTACTTAATGCATGTTCATGCATGAGTTTATGTGCCTCTTAGACCAATCCTTACATTATAGGAGCCACTATGAGTTCCACCAGTAGACTCCATTAGTTGGTTGTGGTAGGTAGGAAGTTATGCTAATTGATCCTTCAATTACATTCAGTTAGATCACTCAGATAATCTAGCACCAATTTTTCATGGATACATGAGGAAGTGGTGTATTTTTCCACCCACCTCATCAGTTTAACATGATGGGTGAAAAACAAACCACTTTTGAATATTTTATGCATCTTTTTGTAGCGGTTGACCACATTTTGTGGATATAGGTCATTAGTGGTTAAATAGGTTAGGATTTAGTTAGAAGTGGACCTTGAATGTAAAGGCACAAGCCTATATATAGATTTAGAATTGCAAATGTAAGAGAGACTAGATAGACGAGATAAGACCGAAGTGAGAAGTGATAGCAGAGAGCGAGTGAGAGATTGAATCTTTTGTTATTTGTATGCGACTTTGTGGGTTGATATTTCTCTCGCTGTGGAGAAAGACAGTTTTTGTTTTGGATCTGTTGCGTAGAAAGTAATATGATTCGACGGATATTGAGTTGAATCATTGTTTTCATTTTTCCACTTTCATATGTTGCGATGTCTTTTCCTGTCTTTGTTTACTGCAATGTCGATGTCTAATGGTTTTTTTTATTAATGAACAATGTGATACTACTACAAGGAATATATGAATGATGCAATCTGTTAGATCTGTGACTGTAATGGTAGATCTGTGATGAATGTTGCAATGTCTAATAAATGGATCTATTAGATCTGATGGTTTTGCTGATAAATCATTGATGCCCTGATCCTCCTCCTTACTGCTAGAAACTTGGTTCTGACAGCTCTCCCTTGAACATCTCGGGTGAGACTTCATCTTCTTTGCGAGTGTTTCCAGGCAGGGTAAAACTTGTATGGGCCAGTGCTCAGGGAGATCACGCTGGCTGGGTGTCGACAGAGTGAGAACCCCTGTCGACGAGGCTTTGTTGGTGGGTTTTGGCCAACATCTATCTCACCCAAGTAATTGGAAGAAATAATGAAGGTATCATCCATAAAAATGAGCTCCTTTAAAGACACTTTAGTTTACACATAAATATCCAAAAAGGGATTCTCTAACTTCAAGGAGAAATTATAGGTACCTTGCATAAGGGATGGTGCAAGATAATGATACCGACTCATGACGCATTTGTTGCAATGGATTGTTGGAAAAAACTAAATATGATCATTAAAAATGAATTATTAGAGGTGCCTACAAAAACCTTTTGATTTAGGTGAAAAGAGATGAAACGTAGACAATCTGATAACCTTACGAAATATATAACTTTTATTTGTAGAAAATAAATATAACTACTCAAATATCATTAGATTATAATATTGGTATGTTATTTTTTCTCTAAAACATAATGCATATGTTACAGTTGTGTAAATTCTCAAATTTTGTGAAACCAAATATGTAGAGTCGTAGGTAGTAGGTGGATCTTGTGTAGGGAAAAATTTCCAAAATTTAATAAGTTAATTTTATATTTTTCTCAAAATAAAGGAATTCAATGAGGCCTTAACATTAGCATTGGTCCACCTTATTATTGACTTAACAAAATCAATCAATTTTTTTTAGTTTGTAGGCATTCTTGTAATCCTGTGTAGGTTCTTTTCTATTTTTGAAATAGGTGAGCTAGTCAAAATTTATAGCCAAAATAAACGAACTATGTTTTATACAAATTTGACACAAGTGCAATTGAAAATGAACTAAAAATAGTAAAAAATAATAGATATATTCAAAAAATATATAGTTACAATATGCAGACAAAGCTCAACAAGCGTGTGTAGATTTTTTAGTAGTGTAACAAGTGGAGCTTATGCATAGAGAAGGATGAAAAGCATGAAGTTACATAATTGGGTTGGTTTTCGTATAACACAGTCTGAGCCTTAAGATTTGGGAATTTGAACCTAGCACCAAACCTGCAAGGGAGCCAAATAAAATCATTTAAGGGCCCATACACGTACCTATGCACATGTGTACTAGCATGCACATGTTAGTTTACACCCTTTCCTTTTTTTCTCTTCTTATACCTAAAACCACGCTCCCTCTCTATAACCCCTTCCCCCCTCTTTAACATAAAAACGTGTGGATTTCTTTCATATTTATGCAATAATAAAATACCATAAATATCTTTGAAATAGAATGAATTAATATATTGTGCAATACCATAAAACTGACTATCATGCATACTATAATGAATTTGTGGAAAATAATTGTCACAACAAACAATATTTTTATTTTTTTATATACTATGACGTTGCCTCCAAACGTTACGAGGAAAACACCTAGCAAACGATTTTGTAGAGGATTTTAGTATTACAAGATTGGGAAATATTATCATAAAAACCTCTGCTAAAACCTCTAATATTAGCAACAGAGGTTTTAGAAAAATTTGTAACAAATGGTCATTATAGATAAAAAAAAACTTAAGTAAATAGAATTTATAGTGGAAAATTTTAAAGCAATGCACCTATTTCAAAAATATGAACTAGTACACCTCACATATGATGCATTGATCTGTAACATTAAAACATATTGGTGTGCTAGTGCCTAGAATTATACATATGACCCCAATGAAGATATTATGTATTTGAAGTCTCAATGATGATTATTCCTTGAATTTAGTGATTAATGCAATTTTCTCTTTCATACTTATCAAAAAATGTACCTAGTGCATATTCTATACAAATACAATTTGGTGATTATATTACCATGCACACCAAAGCATTCCAGAATTTTAGCATGTCAATGATGGAAATGGTGATTTTATATGTATCAACATGCATTTACTTTTAAAAGCACATTGGTGCTTACAATTTGTCAAAAGAACCAATGAATATAGTACTTTATTGCAATCGGAAGACTAACAATATCATTCATGGAAAGGTTATTGTCATTATTAAAATAAACGGTATACTTATAACAGGTATTTGCACTGTTTTGAATTGGGTCTAGTTCAAGTGATTGTGGGATAGAGTGTTATCTGCCACACTTAGGTTCTATTCCCCTGAGTGGCATGTTGAGATCGCATTGAATATATTATTGTATTGGATTCAAGCACTACTGTTGATTTGACATTATTCTCTAAAGAATCTAAAGTTTATCCTTGATACGTACTATATTCAAAATCAGGGGAATTTTCTAGAAAATTTTCCAAATAAATTCACTTGGAATTTTTTTTTTCTATATTGGTGTTGTCACTCATCAAATGGAATGATGTAGAACCATTTACGTATATCTATTTCTGCATTTAAAATCATAATGTTAATGAACATATATACCTATGTGTTTAAATATATATATAGGTGAACTCATGAATATGGGTGTCTATTCCATTAGAAATGAGGGGTGAAGGTGCATGATGAATATTTTTTGCTAATTTTTAAAAAAACATTGGACGAATAAAGAATGCATTAACCTAAATAAAATCTCCAAATTTTAGGTCGAATAACTTTTTTCAGTCGAACGTTAAAATTAATGATGGCCTTGAAATCCTTCTAGAGGGATTTTCAGATGAGGAAATTTGTTTGAAAATAAATTTTTCATACGATTTTTTGGCTTAATATTTATTTGAGAAAACATTTGTGTTACAAATAATGATGCCTACAATCACTGTCATTCATTCTTTTTTGGAACGATAGTGACTTTTCCATCCTACAAGTTATTGTTGGGACCCTGATGTTCCATCATGGGAACTCTTCTACTACCACTCTACAACCATGGGAACCTAGAGACCTCCATTGTGCCACTGTAGAAACATGTTACCTGTTGTTGGGACCCTTCTCTACTTACATGGGCACCCTGCTACGTCCACCCTTACTACAGTTGGCATCGTGCCACCTGTTCCACTTAGACCAACATGACGTTGTGAAACGACCTACTACTTGTTTTACTGAGGACACCCTTTGGAAGTTTTTGTTGTCGTTGGTACGTGGATTGGATGTGAACCTTGATTCATCATCCTATGGGATTCAATAGTTTGGACGTGGACTAAATGTGGACCTTGATTCAATAGCTTGTGGGAGTCAATATTTGTCTTTTTCCATATCAGTATTAAGAGACCTTGTTTCTCTAGATTTTATGTTATGATTTGTAACAAAATTCAATTCTAATCATTTTTTTGTCATCTTAAAGGTGTTTCTAATTACTTTCATGCATTTTAAGGGTGTTTGTTCCATTTGTTGTTTTAGCATAAGTTCCTAGAGTGTTTTTCTATTTTATTTTAGTTGGATTTCATTGTCAAATTCACATTTCATAGATTTGAATTTCTCTCAATTAGCATAAGTTCCTTTGATTGCATGTTCTTGTACTTTTGCTAGACCAATATCTAGATGGAAAGGGATCAATTATAACCTATAGTATTTACAATCTCCATACGATCTATAACAGGAGACGTGACATACAAAAAGTTGTTTCTATTGAATTTTTAGAATAAGGTCTTTAACAAGTAAATCATATTGGAAATATTATTATTAGAGGTTGTTTGTGAAACTTAAACTCTTATTAATTTATTATATTTATTATATTTCACAATTGTAATTTACCTCCTTTAAATTATAGAATGTATATAGATGCATGACTATAACAAATCCTTTAAATATTTTATAACAAGCCCTATACCTCATTTGTAAAAATCCATGCTTTGGGGATTTTATTTATAGTTGTAATGAAGGCTAGTGAGATATAATATATATATATGGTTCTAATATCTCTAATTCATTTTTTTTAAACCTTAATTACAAGATGATTTGAAAAACTTGTAGATTATAGGTTAGATTTGGAAATGTAAACCATGTATATAATCATTTTTTGTGTTTTATAATGTTTTTTTCTTCCATTTTCAGAATATCTTATTTGTATATATAATGTTTGATTCCTCAATTTTTATAATATTTTGTTTATGCTTTTACATGTCATTCGTTCAGGATAAGTATTAGCTTAAGGTAGGGTTAGTTGGATAGGAGAAGATAGGATAGGATAGCTTAAGGTAGGGTTAGTTGGATAGGAAAAGATAGGATATGAAAGGTTTTACTAGGCTAGGTCATGTTCATGAATAGGCAGGTGAGAGAGAGAGAGAGAGAGCGAGAGGGAGAGAGATTAGGGGATTAAGGTTTCACAGAGAGATAAATCAAGCAGTTAGAGAAAGAGAGAGGGGGAGAGAGAGATCCATTCTATAGATAATATTTATAACCACACTAAGGTTTTTATTAATTGAGTTGAAGACATTCCTTGACTTTTGGAAGAAACAATAGGCCTTACTTCATATTGTTATTTTCTATCCTCTTCAATAATGATATTGAGGGTGAATATATTTATCTTTATAAAAGAAAACATATATGAAAATTTGCCTAAGTTTCTCCCTTGTTTCCTACATTTCCTAACAAATTGTTCTAGATGTGTCCTAGTTATAGATCTTATATCTAGTATTATGACTTGTGATTTTCCCATTTTACGAATTATCATGATGGTAGATTGTAATTTCAAAAAAGACTGAGGTATTTAATGCAATGAGTTGATTTTGTTGTGTAAATATTCATGTAGTTTAGATATTTCACCAACCTAGAAAGAGAGGGGTCTTTGAGGAAAACTTTTATAAGCTCTATTGGTACAACTCCATCTGATCAGGGGAAAAAATCAAAGTCATCAAGCATTCGTGTCTTGACTCGTCATCAAATATTGTTGGATTCACCTGGATATTCGAGCTTGTTGTATCCTTGACATTTGTGTGATCACCAATCAGGTCAAAGGACGACAAATGATTACCCCATATCTTCTATGTGAGAATTCCAATATCAACCTTCTGTTGATATGAACATCTATGTTAATATATATGTCAATTGTAATTATGCACATGTGTTCAATAAATTTGTATGTTTAAACACAATTGTGTTTGTATTTAAAGAAGAGAAAGATACAGAAGAGGTTTGTAATTTTGCAAAGAGGGGTGAAGGTCGAGCAAGGAGGGTTTATGTTGAAAAAAATCTCAAGTGTACATCCACAACAACTTATACCTTTAATATTCCTAAGGAGCTTCCATGGGAGAATGATGTTAATTGATGAACATTGAACATTCTAGATCTCACTATGAAAATTTGTGACAGTATCTTGCTAACTTGGATCTCCCTCTAGAGAGGAAACAAAATAAGGAGATTGGTTTTCATTCATTGCATAAATTCATTGAGGTATCTGAAAATATTTGACCAAATACAGATGGTTCTATTTACTTCATGTAGACAAGAATGGCATAAGTTATGGTTCCCGACAAGTGGCTCACCATGAAGGAGAGAGTGGTGAAAGAACAAGCCAAATTTATGTTTAACTTCAAAGAAGGCCTAAAGCGAAAAATGTTGAAATTGCAATAGTTCAAGCACCCCAATAATGCACATTTATTATATGATTGGTTCTTAAGTTTATCCCATTAATTTATTTGATATAGTAAGATTATAGATGCTTTCTTTTAAGCAATCATTATGTTCGATATCCATATGCTCCAAACATTGTTTCGATATATGTAAGTAGATTTGCGGGCCCTTTTTGTTTTCTTTGAATTATTGGAATTTATTTTGAGACGATCTTGGATTGCAACACATTTATTTCCTCTAAGAACTCCTCATTATGATTTTAAGAGAGAACATGCACTAGCTTACATGTACATTGATAGCATTCTTTGAAGTCCATAATCACAGAAATACTTATCTATCTCACCTAAGTAATTGGAAAAAATAATGACAGTGTGATGCATAAAAATGAGTTGCTTTAAAGACACTTTAGTTTACACATAAATATGCAAAAAAGGGATTCTCTAAATTCAAGGAGAAATTATAGGTACCTTGCACAAGGGATGGTGCAAGATAATGATACGGAATCATGACGTGTTTGTTGCAATGGATTTATTTAGGTGAAAAAAGATGAAACATAGACAATCTGATTACCTTACGGAATATATAACTTTTATTTATGGAAAATAAATATAACTACTCAAAAATGTCATTATATGATAATATCGGTATGTTATTTTTTCTCTAAAACATAATGCATATGTTATCGTTGGTCCACTAGTTTGGTATGTAAATTCTCAAATTGTGTGAAACCAAATGTAGAGTCGTAGGTAATAGGTGGATCTTGTGCAAAGGAAATTTTCCAAAATTTTATAAGTTAATTTTATATTTTTCTAAAATTAAGGAATTCAGTGAGGCCTTAACATTACGTTGGTCCACCTTATTATTGACTTAATAAAATCAATCAATTTTTTTTATTTTGTAGGCATTATTTTATTCGTATGCAGGTTCTTTTCTATTTTTGAAATAGGTGAGCTAGTCAAAATTTACAGCCGAAATAAACAACCTATGTTTTATGCAAATTTGACAGAAGTGCAATTGAAAATGAACTAAAAATAGTAAAAAATAATAGATATATTCAAAAAATATATAGTTAGAATATGCAGACAGAGCTCAACAAGCATGTGCAATTCTTTTAGTAGTGTAACAAGTGGAGCTTACGCATAAAGAAGGATGAAAAGCATGAACTTACATAATTGGGTTGGTTTTCCTAAGACGTTCTGAGCCTTAAGATTTGGGAATTTGAACCTAGCACCAAACCTGCAAGGGAACAAAATAAAATAATTTAAGGGCTCATACACATACCTGTGCACATGTGTACTAGCATACACACGTTAGTTTACACCCTTCCCTTTTTTTCTCTTCTTCTCCCTAAACCACGATCCCTCTCTATAACCCCAGTCCCCCTCTATAACATAAAGACGTGTGGATTTCTTTCGTATTTATGCAATAAAATAGCATAAATATATTTGAAATACAATGAATTAATATATTGTGCAATACCATAAAACTAACTATAATGCATACTACAATGAATTTGTGGAAAATAATGGTCACAACAAACAATATTTCTATTTTTTTCTATACTATGGCGTTGCCTCCAAACGTTACAAGGAAAACACCTAGCAAAAGATTTTTTAGAGGATTTTAGTATTATAAGATTAGGAAATATTATTATAAAAACCTCTTCTAAAACCTCTAATATAAGCAACAGAGGTTTTGGAAAAATTTGTAACAAATGGTCATTATAGATAAAAAAAAACTTAAGTAGATAGAAGTTATAGTGAAAAAAATTTAAGCAATCCACTTATTTCAAAAATATGAACTAGTACGCCTCACATATGATGCATTGATGCATAACATTAAAACATATTGGTGTGCTAGTGCCTAGAATTATACATATCATCCCAATGAAGATATTATGTATTTGAAGTCTCAATGATGGTTATTCCTTGAATTTAGTTATCAATGTAATTTTCTCTTTCATGCTTATCAAAAAATATACCTAGTGCATATTCGATAGAAATACACATTGGTGATTATATTACCATGCGCACCAAAGCATTCCATAATTTTGGCATGCCAATGATGGAAACAATGCTTTTTATTGTCATTATTAAAATAAATGGTGTATTTATAACAGGTACGTGAATTGTTGTCAATTGGGTTTAGTTCAAGTGGTTGTGGGATAGAGTGTTATCCGCCACACTTAGGTTCTATTCCCCTGAGTGGAATGTTGAGATCACATTGAATATATTGTTGTACTGGATTCAAGCACTACTATTGATTTGACATTCTTCTCTAAAGAATCTATAGTTTATCTTTGGTACTATATTCAAAATGAGGGGAATTTTATAGAAGGTTTTCAAAATAAATTCACTTGGAAAAAAATTATCTATATTGGTGTTGTCACTCATCAAATGGAATGATGTAGAACTATTTATGTATATATAGTTTTGCATTTAAAATCATAATGTTAATGAACATAGATACCTATGTGTTTAAATATATATAGGTGAACTCATGAATATGGGTGTCTATTCCATTAGAAATGAGGGGCGAAGGTGCATGATGAATATTTTTTGCTAATTTAAAAACAAAAATGGACGAATAAATAATTTATTAACCTAAATAAAATTTCCAAATTTTAGGTCTAATAACTTTTTTTGGTCAAACGTTAAAATTAATGATGGCCTTGAAATCCTTCTAGATGGATTGCGGGATGAGGAAATTTGTTTGCGAATAAATTTTTCGCATGATTTTTTGGCATAATAATTATTTGGGCAAACATTTGTGTTAAAAATGATGACCCCCACAGTCACAAACATTTATTCTTTTGTCGAACGATAGTGACTTTTCCACCCTACAAGTTATTGTTGGGACCTTGTTGTTCCATCATGGAAACTCTACTACTACCATTCTACAACCATGGGGACGTAGAGACCTCCACCGTGCCACTGTCAAAACATGCTACCTGATGTTGGGACCCTTCTCTACTTCCATGGGCACCCTACTACATCCACCCTGCTACCTTGGTCACCATGCTACGTCCACCCTGTTGCACTTGGCATCGTGCCACATGTTCCACTTCAACCACCCTGGCGTTATGCAACGAACTACTACGTATTTTACCAAGGACACCCTTCGGAATTTTTTGTTGTCGTTTGGTTTCGTCATTTGTATGTGGATTGGATGTGAAAATTGATTCAAAATCCTATGGGATTCAATAGTTTGGACATGGATTAAATGTGAAACTTGATTCAATAGCATGTGGGATTCAATAATCGTCTTTTTCCATATCAGTATTAAGAGACCTAGTTTCTCTAGATTTTATGTTATGATTTGTAAGAAAAATCAATTCTAATCAATTTTTT
This sequence comes from Pseudotsuga menziesii, assembly GCA_001517045.1. Lineage (NCBI taxonomy): Eukaryota > Viridiplantae > Streptophyta > Pinopsida > Pinales > Pinaceae > Pseudotsuga > Pseudotsuga menziesii. The sequence goes on along the minus strand of LPNX010325382.1, from coordinate 72,094 downwards.
GTCATCTTAAAGGTGTTTTAATTACTTTCATAGAGTTTAAGGGTGTTTGTTCCATTTGTTGTTTTAGCATAAGTTCCTAGAGTGTTTTTCTATTTTCTTTTAGTTGGATTTCATTATCAAATTCACATTTCATAGATTTGAATTTCTCTCGATTAATGTGAAGGTATATGCTTCAACAAGTAAAGTTTGCTTGGTGCCCTATGCCAAATTGCTTGTTCATTTTTCTTTTTTATAGAATATTTTACAACTTTCTTTTCTTCAATACCTGTATCTTTTTCGTTATTTTTTTTTATTTGTGAAACAAATAGAGTTGTAAACAAAAATAGATTATGAGTTTATTTGAAGGAGGGAAATTGTGGTGTGTATTACTAAATATGTGCAAAAACTTACCTACCCTCTCCCATGAGCTAAGAATGTTATCTAAGTTGAAGGGATAATTTCTCTTGAATTCTCTTGAATGGTGAGTTTGATACCCAAAATTTCGTAAAAGCATCTCTGCGGCACTACCGCTGCGGCCATTGTTGTGGAAATTCAAGCTCCCAAAATGAAATTGCAAGAGCACACTACAGATTTCTTTATTTGGTTGGGTTCTAATGAACCGTTGGATGCTGATAGGAGTTCAAAGCCTGGGTACTGTGGATCTGACACCCCACAAATATACAAGGTAAGTAATACTGTCTTTCAAAGATCTATGGAACCTTGAGTGAATCAGGTCGGAAGCTGTAGTCACGTAAGCGAAGGAGAGAAGAGTGTTTGTTGCAGTTATAAAGATAGTCGCCACAAAACATATTTATAATCTTATTGTTTTTGTTTTTGTTGTTTTTAAATTTAGCCGACTAGATGATTACATTAGCATGTCTATGAATTTCACAAAACATATTATATATAATCTATTTTTTTGGTTTTTTGTTTTTAAAATTTAGTCTTGCATATGATTACATTTGTTAGTGTAACAAAAGTTATATAAAATTATATTTTTTTTTAACAAATAGCATGCATTAGAAAACAATTTAATAATATTTTAAAGGCACAATATATATCATTACATCTTAAACACATATTCAATATTATATATTCAAATCTATGTAATGTTTATTACTTATTTGTGGGTACATATTCTTGAACACTAATTTGTAAATACTTGATTATTTATAGCTAGATGTGTTTATTACTCATTTGTTGGGTACATATTCTTGAATACTAATGCAAACACCTAAGTACAGATTGATCATTTATAGCTAGATGTAATTCATTAGAGGATAAGCAACATCTCTTGGAAACAATACTGAGTGCATTATTAAAAACAAAGGATCATGAATACGCTAAAAATTCAGGAATATACTAATTTTTTCTATGCGTACTTATTCCATTTATATCTCATTTGCTTAGGAGAAGGATAAACTTAATGTGGGGTTAGTGGGCTAGGCTATGATAGTATATGAAAGGGTCGATTAGGCTAGGTCATGTTAGTGAATAAGGAAATATAGCTTACCTTATAGTAATGTAGAGTAGGTTTTGGGTAGAATATGTTAATGGATAGGATAAGCTTAATAGTAGGATAGTCTAAACTAAGTTAACAAATGGTAGGGCGTGATCAACTGCAATAGAATAATTATTGAAGGGTGGAGTGAGCTAAGGTACAAATAGGATAAACAAAAGGCTCAAGGGTATGGTAAATCCATGTAAAGTAGGTAGGATTAAGAATATAATAAATGTATGAAAGGTCTGGCTATATTAGGGTAGGTCAGGATAGGTTGACTTGGTTAAGGCAGAGTTGGGTAGGATAAGGGAGGAGAGGGTAGGCTAGTGTGGGTAAGGTGGACTACGGTATTGATTGGCTATGCAATATAAAGGTTAGGTTATGATAAAATAGAGTTGGGGAGACTCAAAATAAGTTATGTTGATATTGTAAGGTAGGAAAGGGCATGATAGGGTATGATATTCAGTTATAGCATGAATTTGATGGCCAATTTAGTTGCAATAGTGCATCCCCTTTATTTTTAAAATATGTGTGCATCAAAAAAAACATGTGTGCTTTTCTTCTACCACAATTTCCTAACATCCACATAGGATAGACACATGGATAGGAATGTGCACATGTTGTATTGTATATGCAAAAAAGGCAGGTGAGAGAGAGAGAGAGAGGGAGAGGGAGAGAGATTGGGGGATTAAGGTTTCAGAGAGAGAGAGAGAGAGAGAGAGAGAGAGAGAGAGAGAGAGATTCTCTAGATAATATTTATAGCCACACTAAGGTTTTTATCAATTGAGTTGAAGACCTTCCTCAACTTTGGAAAGAAACAATATGTCTTATTTCATATTTTTATTATATATCCTCTTCAATAATGATCTTGAGGGTGAATATATTTATCTTTATAAAAGAAAACATAGATGAAAACTTGCCTAATTTTTTCCCTTGTTTCCTACATTTCCTAACAAATTGTTGTAGATGTGTCCCAGTTATAGATCTTATATCTAGTATTATGACTTGTGATTTTCCCATTGTACGAATTATCATGATGGTAAATCGTAATTCCCAAAAAGAGTGAGGTATTTAATGCAATGAGTTGATTGTGTTGTGTAAATATTCATGTAGTTTAGATATTTGACCAAATGGAAAGAGAGGGGTCTTTGAGGCAAAATTTTATAAGGTCTATTGGTACAACTGCATCTGATGAGGGGAGGAAATAAAAGTCATCAAGCATTTGTGTCTTGACTCGTCATCAAATATTGCTGGATTCACCTGGATATTCGAGCTTGTTGTATCCTTGACATTTATGTGATCACCAACCAAGTCAAAGGGCCACAAATGATTACCCCATATCTTATATGTGAGAATTCAAGTATCAACCTTAACTTGATATGAACATATATGTTAATATATATATATATATATATATATCAATTGTAATTATGCACATGTGTTCAATAAGTTTGTATGTTTAAAAACAATTGTGTTTTTATTTAAATAAGAGAAAGATTCAGAAGAGGTTTGATATTTTTCCACAAAGGGGTGAAGGTCGAGCAACGAGGGTTTATGTTGAAGAAGATGTTAGGTGTACACCCATAACAGCTTATACCTCTAATCTACCTAAGGAGCTTCCATGCGAGAATGATGTTAATTGATGAACATTGAAAATTCTAGATCTCACTATGAAAAGTTGTGACATGATCTTGCTAATTTGGATCCCCCTCCAGAGAGTAAACAAAATAAGGAGATTGGTTTTCATTCATTGAACAAATTCATTGAGGTATATGAGAATATTTGACCAAATATGAATGGTTCTATTGACTTGATGTAGACAAGAAGGGCATAAGTTATGGGGCACGACAAGTGGCTCACTATGAAGGAGAGAGTGGTGAAAGAACAAGCCAATTTAATGTTTAACTTCAAAGAAGGCCTAAAGCGAAAAATGTTGAAAGTGAAATATTTCAAGCACCCCAATAATGCACATTCATTATATGATTGGTTCCTAAGTTTATCCCCTTAATTGATTTGATATAGTAAGATTATAGATTTTTTTTTAAAGAAATCATTATGTTCGATATCCATATGTTCCAAGCATTGTTTGGATATATGTAAGTTGATTTGCAGACCCTTTTTTGTTTTCTTTGAATTATTGGAATTTATTTTGAGACAACCTTGGATTGGGACACATTTATTTCCTCTAAGAACAAATCATTATGATTTTAAGAGAGAACATGCACTAGATTACATGTACATAATAGAATTCTTTGAAGTCCATAATCATGGAAATACTTATCTATTGTTGGCAGGGGTTTTCGAGTAAGTGAGTTGTGCAGCATCGCGGAGGTTGCGCAAGCCAAAGATAGCACGATGGGTGGAAAACAAACCACTTTTGAATATTTTATCCATCGTTTTGAGGCGGTTGACCACATTTTGTGGATATAGGTCATTAGTGGTTAAATCAGTTAGGATTTAGTTAGAAGTGGACCTTGAATGTAAAGGCGCAAGCCTATATATAGATTTAGAATTGCAAATGTAAGAGAGACCAGATAGACAAGATAAAACCGAAGTGAGAAGTGATAGCAGAGAGCAAGTGACAGATTGAATCTTTTGTTATCTATATGCAACTTTGTGGGTATATCTTTCTCTCATTGTGGAGAAAGACAATTGCTGTTTTGGATCTGTTGCGCAGAAAGAAATATGATACGACAGATATTGAGCTGAATCATTATTTTCCTTTTTCCACTTTCATATGTTGCGATGTCTTTTCCTATCTTTATGTACTGCGATGTCGATGTCTAATGGTTCTATTTTATGAATGAATAATGTGATACTACTGCGAGGAATAGATGAATGATGCAATCTATTAGATCTGTGACTGTAATGGTAGATCTGTGATGAATTCTGCAATGTCTGATAAATGGCTCTATTAGATTTGACGGTTTTGCTGATAAATCATTGATGCCCTGATCCTCCTCCTTACTACCAGAAACTTGGTTCCGACAGCTCTCCGTCGAACATCTCAGGTGAGACTTCATCTGCTCTACGAGTGTTGCCAGGCAGGGTAAAACCTGGCTAGGCTAGTGCTCAGTGAGATCGCGTTGGTTAGGTGTCGACAGAGCGAGAACCCCTGTCGATGAGGCTTTGTTGGTGGGTTTTGGCCAACATCTATCTCACCCAAGTAATTGGAAAAAATAATGAAGGTATGATGCATAAAAATGAGCTCCTTTAAAGACACTTTAGTTTACAAATAAATATGCAAAAAAGGGATTCTCTAACTTCAAGGAGAAACTATAGGTACCTTGCACAAGGGATGGTGCAAGATAATAATACCGACTCTTGAGGTGTTTTTTGCAATGGATTGTTGGAAAAAACTAAATCTGATCATTGAAAATGAATTATTAGAGGTGCTTACAAAAACCTTTTGATTTAGGTGAAAAAACATGAAATGTAGACAATCTGATTACCTTACGGAATATATAACTTTTATTTGTGAAAAATAAATGTAACTACTCAAATGTCATTAGATTATAATATTGGTATGTTATTTCTTCTCTAAAACATAATGCATATGTTATCGTTGTGTAAATTCTCAAATTTTGTGAAACCAAATATGTAGAGTCGTAGGTAATAGGTGGATCTTGTGTAGGGAGAATTTTCCAAAATTTTATATGTTAATTTTATATTTTTCTAAAATAAAGGAATTCAGTGATGCCTTAACATTAGCGTTGGTCCACCTTATTATTGACTTAAAAAAATCAATCAATTAGTTTTACTTTGTAGTCATTCTTGTAATCCTGTGCAGGTTCTTTTCTATTTTTGAAATAGGTGAGATAGTCAAAATTTATAGCCAAAATAAACGACCTATGTTTTATACAAATTTGACACAAGTGCAATTGAAAATGAACTAAAAATAGTAAAAAATAATAGATATATTCAAAAAATATATAGTTAGAATATGCAGACAAAACTCGACAAGTGTGTGTAGCTTTTTCAGTAGTGTAACAAGTGGAGCTTATGCATAGAGAAGGATGAAAAGCAAGAATTTACATAACTGGGTTGGTTTTCGTATAACATGGTTTGAGCCTTAAGATTCGGGAATTTGAACCTAGCACCAAAACTGCAAGGGAACCAAATAAAATAATTTAAGGGCCCATACACGTACCTATGCACATGTGTGCTAGCATGCACACGTTAGTTTACACCCTTTCCTTTTTTTCTCTTCTTCTACCTAAAACCATGCTCCCTCTCTATAACCCCTTCCCCCCTCTATAACATAAAGACGTGTGGATTTCTTTCATATTTATGCAATAATAAAATACCATAAATATCTTTGAAATAGAATGAATTAATATATTGTGTAATACCATAAAACTCACTATCAAGCATACTATAATCAATTTGTGGAAAATAATTGTCACAACAAACAATATTTTTATTTTTTTTATATACTATGACGTTGCCTCCAAACGTTACGAGGAAAACACCTAGCAAACGATTTTGTAGAGGATTTTAGTATTACAAGATTGGGAAATATTATCATAAAAACCTCTTCTAAAACCTCTAATATTAGCAACAGAGGTTTTAGAAAAATTTGTAACAAATGGTCATTATAGATAAAAAAAACTTAAGTAGATAGAATTTATAGTGGAAAATTTTAAAGCAATGAACTAGTACACCTCACATATGATGCATTGATCTGTAACATTAAAATATATTGGTGCGCTAGTGCCTAGAATTATACATATGGTCCCAATGAAGATATTATGTATTTGAAGTCTCAATGATGATTATTCCTTGAGTTTAGTGATTAATGCAATTTTCTCTTTCATAATTATCAAAAAATGTACCTAGTGCATATTCTACACAAATACACTTTTGTGATTATATTACCATGCACACCAAAGCATTCTAGAATTTTAGCATGTCAATGATGGAAACGGTGATTTTTATATGTATCAACATGCATTTACTTTAAAAAGCACATTGGTGCTTACAATTTGTCAAAAGAACCTTTAATATAGTACTTTTTGCACCATAATATATTGCAATAGGAAGACTTACAATATCATTCATGGAAAGGATATTGTCGTTATTAAAATAAACGGTCTACTTATAACAGGTATGTGCATTGTTGTCAATTGGGTATAGTTCAAGTGGTTGTGGGATAGAGTGTTATCTGCCACACTTAGGTTCTATTCCCCTGAGTGGCATGTTGAGATCACATTGAACATATTATTGTATTGGATTCAAGCACTATTGTTGATTTGACATTCTTCTCTAAAGAATCTACAGTTTATCATTGGTACATACTATATTCAAAATCAGGGGAATTTTCTAGAAGATTTTCCAACTAAATTCACTTGGAAAAAAAATTTCTATATTGGTGTTGTCAATCATCAAATGGAATGATGTAGAACTATTTATGTATATCTATTTTTGCATTTAAAATCATAATGTTAATGAACATAGATACCTATGTGTTTAAATATATATAGGTGAACTCATGAATATGGGTGTCTACTCCATTAGAAATGAGGGGTGAAGGTGCATGTTGAATATTTTTTGCTAATTTAAAAAAAAAAACATTGGATGAATAAATAATGTATTAACCTAAATAAAATCTCCAAATTTTAGGTCGAATAACTTTTTTCGGTCGAACGTTAAAATTAATGATGGCCTTGAAATCCTTCTAGAGGGATTTTCGGATGAGGAAATTTGTTTGCAAATAAATTTTTCATACGATTTTTTGGCATAATAATTATTTGAGAAAACATTTGTGATAAAAATAATGATGTCTACAATCACTGTCATTCATTCTTTTTTTGAACAATAGTGACTTTTCCATCCTACAAGTTATTCTTGGGACCCCGATTTTCCATCGTGGGAAGTCTGCTACTACCACTCTACAACCATGGGAACCTAGAGACCTCCATTGTGCCACTATCAGAACATGTTACCTGGTGTTGGGACCCTTCTCTACTTCCATGGGCACCCTACTACCTCCACCCTGCTACGTCTACCCTGCTGTAGTTGGCATCGTGCCACCTATTCCACTTCGACCACCCTGACGTTGTGCAATGACCTACTACTTGTTTTACTGAGGACACCCTTTGGAAGTTTTGATGTCGTTGGTACGTGGATTGGATGTGAACCTTGATTCAACATCCTATGGGATTCAATAGTTTAATAGACATGGACTAAATGTGGACATTGATTCAGTAGCTTGTGGGATTCAATATTTGTCTTTTTCCAAATCAGTACTAAGAGACCTTCTTTCTCTAGATTTTATGTTATGATTTGTAAAAAAAATTCAATTCTAATCATTTTTTTGTCATCTTAAAGGTGTTTCTAATTACTTTCATGCATCTTAAGGGTGTTTGTTCCATTTGTTGTTTCAGCATAAGTTTGTAGAGTGTTTTTCTATTTTCTTTTAGTTGGATTTCATTGTCAAATTCACATTTCATAGATTTGAATTTCTCTCAATTAGCATAAGTTCCTTTGATTGCATGTTCTTCTACTTTTTCTAGACCAATATCTAGATGTAAAGGGATCAATTATAACCTATAGTATTTACAATCTCCATACGATCTATAACGGGAGACGTGACATACAAAAAGTTGTTTCTATTGAATTTTTAGAATAAGGTCTTTAACAAGTAAATCATATTGGAAATATTATTATTATAGGTTGTTTGTGAAACTTAAACTCTTATTAATTTATTATATTTATTACCTTTTACAATTGTAATTTACCTCCTTTAAATTATAGCATGTATATAGATGCATGACTATAACAAATCCTTTAAATATTTTGTAACAAGCCCTATACCTCATTTGTAAAATTCCATGCTTTGGGGATTTTATTTATAGTTGTAATGAAGGCTAGTGAGATATAAAATATATATGGTTCTAATATGTCTAATTCATTTTTTTTTAAACCTTAATTACAAGATGATTTGAAAAACTTGTAGATTATAGGTTATATTTGGAAATGTGAACCATGTATATAATCCCTTTTTGTGTTTTTATAATGTTTTTTTTGTCCATTTTCATAATATCTTATTTGTATATAATGTTTGATTCCTCAATTTTTCTAATATTTTGTTTATGCTTTTACATCTCATTCGTTTAGGATAAG
>LPNX010325382.1:29895-47266 GCA_001517045.1 Pseudotsuga menziesii | reverse complement strand
TTATAGAAGGTTTTCAAAATAAATTCACTTGGAAAAAAATTATCTATATTGGTGTTGTCACTCATCAAATGGAATGATGTAGAACTATTTATGTATATATATTTTTGCATTTAAAATCATAATGCTAATGAACATAGATACCTATGTGTTTAAATATATACAGGCGAACTCATGAATATGGGTGTATATTCCATTAGAAATGAGGGCCGAAGGTGCATGATGAATATTTTTTGCTAATTTTAAAAAAAATGGACGAATAAAGAATTTATTAACCTAAATAAAATCTCCAAATTTTAGGTCTAATAACTTTTTTTGGTCGAACATTAAAATTAATGATGGCCTTGAAATCCTTCTAGATGGATTGTCGGATGAGGAAATTTGTTTGCGAATAATTTTTTCGTACGATTTTTTGGCATAATAATTATTTGGGAAAACATTTGTGTTACAAATAATGATGCCCGCAATCATGGAAATTTATTCTTTTGTCGAACGATAGTGACTTTTCCACCCTACAAGTTATTGTTGGGACCCTGTTGTTCCATCATGGGAACTCTACTACTACCATTCTACAACCATGGGAACCTAGAGACCTCCACCGTGCCACTGTTGAAACATGCTAACTGATGTTGGGACCCTTCTCTACTTCCATGGGCACCCTACTACCTCCACCCTGCTACCTTGGTCACCCTGCTACATCCACCCTATTGTAGTTGGCATCGTGCCACACGTTCCACTTCAACCACCCTGGTGTTTTGCAATGACCTACTACAAATTTTACCGAGGACACCCTTTGGAATTTTTTGTTGTCGTTTGGTTTCGTCATATGTATGTGGATTGGATGTGAAACTTGATTCAAAATCCTATGGGATTCAATAGTTTGGACGTGGATTAAATGTGGACCTTGATTCAGTAGCGTGTGGGATTCAATATTCGTCTTTTTCCATATCAGTATTAAGAGACCTAGTTTCTCTAGATTTTATGTTATGATTTGTAAAAAAAATCAATTATAATCAATTTTTTGTCATCTTAAAGGTGTTTTTAATTACTTTCATATAGTTTAAGGGTTTTTGTTCCATTTGTTTTTTTAGCATAAGTTCCTAGAGTGTTTTTCCATTTTCTTTTAGTTGGATTTCATTATCAAATTCACATTTCATATATTTTAATTTCTCTCAATTAATGTGAAGGTATATGCTTCAACAAGTAAAGTTTGCTTGGTTCCCTATGCCAAATTGCTTGTTCATTTTTATTTTTTATAGAATATTTTACAGCTTTCTTTTCTTCAATACCTGTATCTTCTTCGTTATTTTTTTTTAATTTGTGAAAGAAATAGAGTTGTAAGAAAAAATATATTATGAGTTTATTTGAAGGAGGGAAATTGTGGTGTGTATTACTAAATATGTGCAAAAACTTACCTACCCTCTCCCGTGAGCTAAGAATGTTATCTAAGTTGAAGTGATAATTGCTCTTGAATTCTCAATTCGTTTAAAGAGATTATTAGCTTCCTCTCAATGGCCACATCCCTCGTACCCTTAAATAAACTAGAAAACATCAAGCTTCATTTATTTTCTTAATTGTTTGGTTTTGTAATCTATTCATCCACTTTTTTTGTCATGACATGTATTTCAAGGATATTTTAAAGCTTAAACCAAATTGCATAGTGATATCCACTAATCACAATTTTCCCCTTTTGTAAAGATATTCGTCTCAATAGAATCCTTTATGCATAACCTCAACATCATCTACTGAGGATAATTCATTGACTCCTTTGATTGCATGTTCTTCTACTTTTGCTAAACCAATATCTAGATGTAAAGGGATCAATTATAACCCATAGTATTTACAATATCCATACGATCTATAACGGGAGACGTGGCGTACAAAAAGTTGTTTCTATTGGATTTTTAGAATAAGGTCTTTAAAAAGTAAATCATATTGGAAATATTATTATTATAGGTTGTTTGTGAAACTTAAACTCTTGTTACTTTATTATATTTATTATCTTTCACAATTGTAATTTACCTCCTTTAAATTATAGCATGTATATAGATGCATGACTATAACAAATCCTTTAAATATTTTATAACAAACCCTATACATCATTTGTAAAAATCCATGCTTTGGGGATTTTATTTATAGTTGTAATGAAGGCTAGTGAGATATAAAATATATATGGTTCTAATATGTCTAATTCATTTTTTTATGTAAAAAACTTAATTACAACATGATTTGAAAACCTTGTAGATTATAGGTTAGATTTTGAAATGTAAACCATGTATATAATCATTTTTTGTGTTTTTATAAATGAAAATAATTCCATTTTCATAATATCTTATTTCTATATATAATGTTTGATTCCTCAATTTTTATAATATTTTGTTTATGGTTACTTATTTCATTTACATCTCATTCATTTAGGATAAGGATTATCTTAAGGTAGGGTTACTTGGATAGGAGAACATAGGATATGAAAGGGTTTACTAGGATAGGTCATGTTCATGAATACGCAAAGATATGTTACCTTTTACTAATGTAGAGTAGGTTTTGGGTAGAATATGTTAGTGGATAGGATAAGCTTAAGATAGGATAATCTAAACTAAGTTAAAAAAATGGTGGGGTGATAAATTGCAATAGAATAATTATTGAGGGTGGGGTGTGCTAGGGTACAAATAGGATAAACAATAGGTTCATGGGTATGCTAAATCTAGATAAAGTAGGTAGGCTTAATATAATAAATATATTAAAGGTCAAGTTATATTAGGGTAGGTCAGGATAGGTTGACTTGGTTAAGGTAATGTTGGGTATGCTAAGAGAGGAGAGGGTAGGTTAGTCTGGGTAAGGTTGGGTAGGGTACTAATTGGTTATACTACATAAAGGTTAGGTTAGGATAAAATAGAGTTGAGGAAAAAAATATGTATTGATAATGTAAGGTAGGAAAGGGTGTGACAGGGTATGATATTAAGTGATAGCATGAAATTGATGAAGAATTCAATTGCAATAGGAATGTGAATCCCCTTGGTTTTTAAAATGTGTTTGCATCAACAGGAACACGTGTGCTTTACTTGTTCTGTAATTTCTTAACATTCACGTATGATAGACACATTGATAGGAATGTGCACATGTTGTATTGTATTTTCAAAAAAAGGAAGGTGAGAGAGAGAGAGAGAGAGATAGAGAGAATTGTGGGTTAGGGTTTTAGAGAGAGAAAGAGTGGTGGGTTAGTTTTTTAGAGCTAAATAGATAGAGAGAGATAGAGAGAGAGAGAGAGAGAGAATAGTGAGTTGGGGTTTTAGAGAGAGAGAGAGATCCATTTTGTAGATAATCTTTGTAACCACAATAGGTATTTATGAATTAAGTTGAATACCTTCATGAAGTTTTTGAATTGATTTGAATACCTTCTTGAAGTTTATGAATTGATTTTATGAAGTTTATAACCACAATAGGTGTTTGTGAATTGAGTTGAATGACCTTGAGGTTGAATATATTTATTTTTTATAAAATAAAACATAGCGGAAAATTTTCCTAATCTTTTCCCTGTTTTCCTACATTTCCTAACAAAATGTTCTAGATGTGTCCAATCTATAGATGTTATATCTGGTATTGTGACTTATGATCCCATGTTCCAAAAGGACACCCAAAACATACAATTATATATTATCCTGATCTCGGGTGCTATTTCTATAGTTTGCAAATTATAACTCTAAAAAAAAAGTATTTGTGCATTCTAGAATCAGTCTAAGGTGATTCAAGCCAAACCATTGATGAACAGTCTATGGTACTACTCATAGAAATTGTCGTTTTGATGTTCACTTATTTTCCATTGCCCATGAGGCATGCTCATAGCCTTGTTTGAGAGTTGGTTTGATTCAACGTTAATTAGAAGGAGTCAAATCCTCCACATGCCTCATAATTTCAGCAAGCAAAGCATTCAGATAGATGTTGTGACATTTTTCAACTTTTTTTATCCAATTAATGTCAATCATGGAGTCCCTAAGAATTTATAGGTATGTGCAATTATTTTCAAGTATGAAGTAGAGCAGCAGTTTTAGAGATGAAAGTTCAGCATGGTTATTTGTCCCACTTCCAAGTCCCATTTGTATTTGAAATTGATGTGTTTCTGATAGATACAGAGTTTCACCTCCACCATAAGCTTGGTTTTGTGAGGCCCCATCCAAAAAATCCAATGGAATTTTTTTGTTTATAGTTTCCATAGGGATAATTCTTATAGTTGGTGTGTCTTTTTATTGTGGAAAGTATGAAAGAATTGTTAGGATTATATAATCATCCCTTGTCTATATATAGTCTATTTGATCATATTGTCTAGCATAGGGAGAAATTATTAATGTACTAGAGTGTGGAGAACACATGTAGAGGTTAAATGCTACTTACTGCATGTTCATACATGAGTTTATGTGCCTCCTAGACCAATCCTTACATTATAGGATCCACTATGAGTTCCACCAGCAGACTCCATCAGTTGGTTGTGGTAGGTAGGAAGTTATGCTAATTGATCCTTCAATTACATTCAATTAGATCACTCAGATAGTCTAGCACCAGTTTTTCATGGCTACATGAGGAAGTGGTGTATTTTTCCACCCACCTCATCAGTTTAACTGGTTTAACTAGTTTAACCGATTGTCGTATTGATTTATACATTAGGAGTTAGACTAGTGGCTCCCATGCAATGATTTAGACACTCATAGTTAGTGAGTCAGTCAGGTTTAGTTGGTATGTTTGAATCTTATCCACATGATTCAAATTCTCCTTATTGTAACATTGTTGTATACTACTGGGAATAATGAAGATTAATGTTGTAATTAACTGATCAATTCTTATCATATGTGTCTCATTATGTCTTGTTCAGTGTACATTGTTCTTGATATTCCATTGCACAATTCTACCTTGCAATTGCTCTCATTTCCTATAGATCAATGGTTCAATAATTTAAACATGGTATCAAACCCTTGTTCGGGCTAGAAGCAAGTCTTTTATGATCTTGATTGTACACCAGAAGTAGCTGAGTTTCTACATAAATCCTGGAATGATGTCCTTACTCCCTCTGAAATATGTGCAGAGAAGTATATCCAGGTGTGATGGACTTTGAGAAAGTGTAAATATCGAGGTGGAAAGGAATGAAACGGACATGATTGCGAATTTAATTGGTTTTTGTAGTGATATTTGTAGGTACATACGTAGCTTCTAGAGGAATTGACTGATTCAACATACAGAAAGATGTATTCTTCAGCTCTTGTACCTCAAATCCTTGCACCCTTCAACAACTCTGATTTGAGGGCAGATATGTAGGTATCCTTGTGCAAGCTTGGTCTGTATAGGATGACAATTGGCAGAGAAATTGAGCCCTAGTAGTATGTTGAAAAGAACAAATTTTTGAATTGGCTTTATGAGGCTTTCGGCTTCATGTGCACTCATATCTCGGGATCTTTTGTTCCATCTTGAGGGACTAAGGAATCCAAAGGAATCTTGGGAAAATATTTTATCTTTGTTTGGAAAACAAGATGAGCTTCGAGGGCATATTTTGGAGAATGAGCTCATAGCTCTACATCCTGGCAGTTTCGAATCTATTCAAAAATTCTTCACAAAATACAAGTCACTAGTACTGCAATGCAAACAATGTGGATTAGAGAGGAAAGGTGACAATATTCTATTGTCTGTACTAAGAAATTTTGGCTCTGAGTACACAATATTTGTCTCTACATTCCATTCTGGAAGAGCTTCCATCCCCAATTGGAAGATTCCTTCTATAAATGCTTTTGTTGATTCCTTAATAAAAGAGCAAGATAAATTGGTTCAAATGGGAGTGATTCAAATCTCCAAGAATCAAGCACTCTTGATTTCAAACTCAAATAATGTGCAAGCCAAAGGGAAGCACAAAGGGAAGGATCACGAAGCCACTGATTCGAAGCCAAAGGAAAATAAGAGATATTCTAATGGATCCTCGGGTTCCAAGGAAAAGAAGAAATTAGAGAATACTAGATGTCCATATTGTATGAGAGGATTTCATCCAGAGAGCCAGTACATGAAGAATACAATTGACCAGTTTCCAACGCTCCTTAAACAGAAAAATATTGCCCTCCCACAAGGAGCAAATAAGTATAATGTTCGACAACCGATGAAATATCATGAGAGATTCCATGCCTTGAAGGTAGGCCTCACTCATTGGAAAGATTACTTGATTGATTCTGGAGCATCCAACCACATGGTTGCCTCCAGGGAATCCTTCTCCAATATCACTCTATCAGGAGGACCTAGCATTCACATGGGATATGACTCCCAAATCCCTGCAAATGGGAGAAGTTTTATTAAAATCCAGCATGGTGAGTTCAAGAATATTATCTATGTGCCCTCTCTTGCAACAAATATGTTGTCAGTTTATAAGATGACTCATACAGGCTCTCCCAAGAGAGTTACATTCGGCTCTGACTCAGTTGAAATCACAAAAAAATGTACTGGAAATCCCATAGTGAAAGGGTTTTCTAACCATGCCTCAAAGGCATATGAGTTCTCTCATTTCCTTCCTGCTTCACATCCAATGGCTTTATTGACTCATGCCAACAACACCACCAAGCTGTGGCATGAGAGATTTGGGAATCTCAATTTCAAATATCTCCAGCAACTCCACAACGACAAAATGGTTGAAGGCGTTCCTCTCATCCAAACATCAGATGGAGTGTGTCCTAGTTGCTTGGCAGGTAAGCAACCATAGAAGAGGTATGAAGTTGGGAAGGTGGCTAGAGCTACCTCTACACTTGATCTGATACACAATGATGTTTTAGGACCAATGCCTACAACAGTAATTATTGGTTCCAGGTATTTCCTTACTTTTATTGATGATTGTTCAAGGTTCTATTGGGTATATTTCATGAAACATAAATCAGAAGTATTAGAAATTTTTTAAGTTTTTAAATCCTTAATTGAGAATAGTTTCAGGAAAAAGATCAAGTCCATTAGATTAGATAATGGAGGTGAATACATTAAAAGATATTTTTAACATTATTGTGAATCAGATGGGATTCAAATGGAATACCCAGTTCCATACACACCACAACATAATGGTGTGGCTGAGAGGAAAAATAGAACATTGAAGGAGATGGAAACTTGTCTTCTCCTAGCCAAGAATCTTCCTCCTTATCTTTGGGTTGAAGCTGTAAATTGTTCTTCATACATATAGAATAGAGTTCCTAACAAATAAGTGGTTGGGGCCACTCCTTTCGAAACACTACATGGGTATAAGCCTAATCTCTCTCACTTGAGAGTTTTTGGTTCCAAAGCTTGGTATATAATACCCATGGATAAGAGGAAGGCCTTCCAATACCAGAGTAGCGAATGCATACTACTGGGATATGTTGAGGATGCAAAAGGATATAAATTGATGGAACTTGAAACAAGGAAGTGCTTCATATAGCGCAGTGTTCAATTTGAAGAATATTAGTTGCTTGATATACCACCATCCGAAGCACAAGAATGTATAAACACTTCCATTTCCTTTTGATGATGATATTTGTCACATGTTTCAGATTCAGATGAAGAGGAACAATATCATCATGATCTTGATATTGAGGTTGTACCTCATGAGAATCTAGATCCAGATCCAATTACCATCCCAAATCAGTGTCCTAAGCCTAAATGGGCCCAAAATCTCATTGAAACAGTTGGGGATGGTGCTGGGAATCCAAAACATAGGAGAACAAGGTCCTAGTATCAGAATGAGCATGTTGCACTCTCTCACATAGCTTCGCTATCTACATAGTGGTGCAGCAAACTTCCAGGAAAGTGCCACTTGATGATAGCGAATGATCAACCATTTGGCCCACAGAAGAACAAAATTGTTCATTCCATTCCTCCTCCAGAACAAAATTTTCTCTGAAGTATATTTTGTTGTTCTTGTTCCTAATTATTTTTAGAGGGAGGGTTCCCATGAGGTTTTCCCCATTTTCCTTAGTTTATTATGCAGTTTTATTTTTCATTGGATTGTATGGGTGACTTTTGGCCTAGTTTCCAAGGCCCAAAGTTGTCCAAATCGGGATTAGGGGGGGTGTTAGGATTATATAATACTACCTTGTCCATATATAGTCCATTTGATCATCTTGTATAGGATAGGGAGACATTATTACTGTACTACACTGTGGGGAAGTGGTGCCTTTTTCTACCTACCTCACCAGTTTAACTAGTTTAACTAATTGTCGTACTAATTTAGACATCAGGAGTTAGACTAGTGGCTCCCATGCAGTGATTTAGACACTCAGTTAGCCAGCCAATAAAGTTTAGTTGGTACATTCGAATCTTATCCACATGATTCGAATTCTCCTTATTGTAACACTATTGTATGTAACTATTGGGAATAATGAATATTAATGTTGTAATTAACTGATCAATTCTTATCAGATTTGTATCAAATTTGTCTTGTTCAGTGTACGTTTTTCTTGACATTACACTGCACAATTCTACCTTTCAATTTCTCTCATTACTTGTAGATGAATGGTTCAATAATTTAAACAATAATTTCAATACTTTAATTCGCTGTGAGTTCTGGGATAGAAGATAGATCCTAAAAAAATCATTTATTTGTGGCAAGCCATATCCCCCAAATTATAAGTAGAGGAAGAGCCTGAATGTATGTTGTATCGATCATTGAGACCCAATTTTTCCAAGCCTCCTCAACGAATGTTCCTCTCCAGCATGTTGCAAATTCGGTTCCTTTTTTTATCTCTGCCTAGATGTGGATTGTAAATGGACAGGTGATGCATAGGTGGGAAATGGTTTCCTCATTCTGCTTGCATAGAGCACACCAACCTAACCCTTCAAAGTTTTTTTTCTTCATTATTTCCCATGTTGGTATCATATTTTCTAGAGTGCACCATATGAATATTTTTTACTTTTGTGGAATTATGATTTCTAGATGCTTTTCCAAAACTATTTTTCATCACCCAGCTGAGCAACTTCAGCCAATTTTTTATAACCCAACTTCGGGGTGTACATTCCATGTGATGTCAAAGACCATATTTTTTCATCCTGGAAATATATAAGTCTAATATGTGTAGTTCTCGGTGAATTAATATAACCATTCCATGCTTCTGCAAAAACATCTGGGATACCCAGGTTTGCAATACTTTTCCATCCTTGTTGCAAAATTGTAAATTTACCTGGATCCACAATATAATATAAGTGATGAACCCCTTGTAGGTGGAGAATTTGAATGAGTTGTGGAGGGAGGATATGTCTATTTTGACACCCAATCCAAGGGTAATTTTCAACACGAACGTGTGCATCATTTCGAATTTTCCAATTCAATCCTTCCTCGATGAGTGATGGGGAGAACAAGATAACTTTCCAAATGGTGGAGATACCTTGTATGTTCCTAGATGGACTTATTATCCACTCTAGAATTGAATGTCACTGCAATATAATTATGGTGTACCACTTCATTCCAAAGGATGAGAGTGGTAATAAGTATCCAACGCAACTTTATCACTAGTGCTTTTGCAAAGAGATGCATGGTTTTTAACCTCCATCCTCCCCTGGATTTTGGATGTGTTATTATTTCTAGTTTACCCATGGAGTAACTAAGTGGTCATTTTTACTTAACCACAGAAACCTGAAACAGATTTTTCTTGCTTTGTCTAAAACTCCTTTTGGAATCCAAGAAAGTGGCATACAATAACTCCTATTTATTTGGAAACAATATTGGATTGGAACACATTTATTTTGAGACAATATTGGATTGGAACACATTTATTTCCTCTAAGAAATCCTCATATGATTTTAATAGAGAACATGCACTAGATTACATGTACATAATAGCATTCTTTGAATTCCATAATCATGGAAATACTTATATATCTCACCCAAGTAATTGGAAAAAATAATGAAGGTATGATGTGTTAGTTTTTCAACATTAAGCTAGCATTATTAGGATCTTTAACTGAGAGAATAACAAGTACAAAAATCAAACACAAGAGATAATAAACACAGTTTTTTTTCCTCGAGGAAACCATAAAGGAGAAAACCCCGCAACTTCCTCAGAGATAGAATCAGCACCAAAATAGTAAAAGCCCCAAAATAGTAAAAGCCCCAAAACAGTAAGTGATCTCCCAACAGCAGTAATCTTCTTCTTGTCTATCCCCAGTGTCTTCTCCTTCCTCAACTATGTGCTACTCTTGAGTGTGTATGACTTCTGTGTTAAATAAAGACTCCAATTCTCTATTTATACTAATCCTGACATGACTAAACCCCTACTAGGGCCGACCTCTACTAGGAGAGTCTAATAACCCTAGTGCCCCGAAACTATGGGGACTTTAACACTTAGACAATCGGAGGGTTACTCACTATCACTTGACATGACTTATTTACATTATTTATCCTCCCAATCGAAACATTGGGGCATGAAAATATGACTCAATTACATTATAGATACACCCCGGAATAAACATCAGGTTACAATACATAAGATACATAGATGAATACATTCTGAAGTTACAAATACATCAACACTCCCTCTTAACTAGGAAGGTATTCTTTCGACACAATTTTCAGCACTGGTCTTCTTCTCTGTATCAGCTGGATCATCTCGTCTTCTGCATCTCAAGTCTTCTGAGTCTTCAAGTCATCTTCGTCATTGGATCTGGATCATTTCTCGATCTGGATCATCATGGGACATCATCACTGGATCTGGATCATCACTCAATCTGGATCATCACTGTTGGATCATCATCACTGGATCTGGATCATCACTCAGTCTAGATCATCACTGGCTATCATCACTGGATCTAGATCATCACGGGTGCTATCTCATGATTCTTCTCGTCACAAGAAGTTCTACAAAGATAGCCCTTTTTCATGTTGGTTGTAGGCCTAGCCTCCATGTAGGTATTTTTCCAGCAATTATATCTAATCAACACATGATATGAATAATGGCTCATCATTTCTATCTGATCAATACATGATGCGAAGATAGATACTACACTTACATCTGATCAACACATGATGCGAAAAATGGCACACCCAGCACTTACATCTGACCTACTCGTCAGAAAGGCACGTCCAACACTCACATATGATCATGTAGGAACTAATCCTATAATCATATCAGAAAGGCCCTGCACTTACATCTGATCAACACATGATCGAAGAAAGGCTTCAACATCTCTATCTGATCAACACATGATGTGAAGATAGATACTGCACTTACACCTGATCAACACATGATACGAAGAATGGCACTGCACTTACATATGATCAACACATGATGCGAAGAAAGGAACAACACTTATATCTGATCAACACATGATGCGAAGAAAGGCTCAGCACTTACATCTAATCAACACATGATGTGAAGAAAGTATATGCACTTACATCCACCCAGTGAGGGAACACATCCCATTTCTGATGGAAGGCCTCTGCACTTACATCTACCCAGTGAGGGAACACATCCCATTACTGATGGAAGGGCTATGCACTCATATCTGATCATGAGGGAACACATTCCAGCAATCATATCAGAATGGCCCCCAGTCCTCCTCTACTGTTCTACCTAGTAACTGACTAGGTGCCTCCATTCTCCTAGAGAATGGAAGTTGCCCTTAAATATGACCTACTCGTCGGAATGGCCAACACTCACATCTGACATGGAAGGAACTTAATCCTTTAGCCATGATAGAATGGTTCAGCCCTTACATCTGATCAAGTGGGAACACATCCCTCTATCACATCAGAATGGCTACTCAATCCTACACTAAGTGTTCCTGGTAACTGAACAGGTGCCTCCATACCTAGAATGGCAATTTCCCTTACATCTGTCCTACTCAACAGAATGGCTAGCACTCATATCTGACATGGAAGGAACCAATCCTCTCACCATGAAAGAATGGCTCAGCCCTTACATCTAACCATGGAAGGAACCAATCCTCTCACCATGTTAGAATGGCTATGGGTCTCATCATTTTCTCATGGAGGAAACCTCGATCTGGAGAACACCAAGCTTCTCCCTGAAGTACTCAAACTTCAGCCTAGCCAATGGCTTCGTTAATACATCAGCTATCTCTTCCTCCGTCGCAACATACTAGAGCTTCACTGCTCCCCTCTGCACCATATCCCTGATATAGTGATACTTGATCTCGATATGCTTTGACTTGTCATGGAACACTGGATTCTCTGATAACTTCACGCAACTCTGGTTGTCACAATGTATACAAGTAGCATCCAACTGGAGATCAAATATATCAGATAGTAGCTTCCACAGCCATACTGCCTCACAACTAGCTGAACAAGCTGCGACGTACTCTGCTTCAGTTGTACTCAATGCCACATAGGATTGCTTCATGCTAAACCAAGAGATCACACATGATCCCATACTGAAGCAACACCATGAAGAAATCTTCCTGTCGATGGCACTGCCTGCCCAATACGAATCAACATAACCTTCCAGGTTAATCTTTTGATTCGCATCGTACTTGAGCCCATAATCAACTGTACCCTTCAGGTACCTCAGAATATGCTTTGCAGCAATCAAGTGAACATTTATCGGATCTGTCAACAACTGGCTCAAGGTGTTCACAGCAAAGCAAATGTATGGTCTCGTGTTCATTAGGTTCATCAATGACCCAATCATCTGATGATACATCATAGCATCAACCGACTCTGATGAAGCATCACTCAATAGCTTCAGGTTCGATGCCATAGGTGTGGCCATAGCCTTGCAGTCCATCATCCCAAACCTCTTTAGGATCTCTACTTCATACTTCCCTTGTCCAAGGAAGATTCCATCTATACTCTACCACACCTCCATACCTAGAAATTAATGCATCATCCCCAAGTCCTTCATTTTGAACTCAGCAGCAAACTTTCTCTTTGTATCAGCAATCAACCCATCCATACCTGTCACAAATAGATCATCTACATATAGTAGAAGCATCACTGGGTTGCCATCCTCAACCTTATAGTAAAGGTTGGAATTTGCTTTACTCTTGGTAAAGCCCAAACTAGATAGAAAGCTATCAATTCTGCTGTACCAGGTCCTGGGTCCCTATTTCAAACCATACAAAGCTTTCTTCAATCTACATACATGAGACTCTCTGTTATGTGTCTCAAAACCCAGTGGTTGTTATACATACACTTCCTCTTCCACTACACCATTCAAGAAAGAAGTCTTGACATCCATTTGGTGTATCTTCCATTTCATCACTGCAGCTAGAGCAAGTACTGATCTGATGGAAGTGTATCTGGCTACAGGTGCAAAGGTTTCTTGATAGTCTATTCCTTGTTTCTAAGAGAAACCTCGAGCTACAAATATTGCCTTATACTTTTCAATGCTACCATCTGTAGCATGCTTGATCTTGTAGATCCATTTGAAAGTAATAACTAACTTTCCTTCTGGTCTTGGGACAACATCCCAAACATCATTCTTCATGATCGATTGATATCCTTCGATCATAGAATCCTTCCATTCTTTTTGTTCTACCACTTCTTCATAACTAGAAGGTTCTTTATCAATGAAATCACATAGTAAAGCTACATACCCAGAGCAGGATCTGGTCCTCTTTCTTTCTCTGTGATTCTCTTCTGGAGCCCCATATCTTTTCGCACCTTGGATAAGTTCATGTACCCAAGCAGGTTTCCTCTTATGAGGATTCTTCTCCAGAGGTAGATCTACAGGTCTTTGTGGTTCCTCGAAATCTCAATCTTCTTCTTGGTCTTCTTCGTTCATGGTTGTGTCATGAATTTTGGGTACTTCTGCTTCTGCTTCTTCAGGTTCTTCAGCAGGTCTCTTTCTGGATTTGTAGTAAGTTGTGTCTTCATCAAATGTCACATCCCTACTAATGTCAATCTTCTTGTATCCTGGGAAATAGATTCTGTAAGCCTTCAAGCTTTCAGAGTATCCCAGAAATATGCCCTTCTTTCCTGAAGGATCTAATTTTGTTCTCTTCTCTTTTGGAATGTGTATGTACATAGGACAATCAAATATTCTGAGATGGTTGAATTCTGGTTTCTTTCCGAAGAAGACTTCTTCAGGAGTCTTGTTCTCAAGTACTCTATGTGGAGTACAGTTCTGTACATACACCGTTGTTCTGGCAGCTTCAGCCCAAAGATGCATAGGAATATCTTGATCATGAAGCATTGCTCTTGCAGCTTCCATGATGGTTCCATTCTTCCATTCCGCAATCCCATTCTGTTGTGGATTATAAGGAGTGGACAACTCCCTATTAATCCTTGATTCTTTGCATAGCTCTTTGAATTCATTCGAAGTGAATTCTCTACCATTATCTGATCGAATGGTTTTGATCTTCTTTTCAGTATGTTTCTCGATCAAGGCTTTGAATTCCTTGAACTTACTGAATACTTCATCTTTGTTCTTCATGAAGTAAATCCATGTCTTTCTAGAAAAATCATCAATAAAAGAAACATAGTATGCATACCCGCTTAGTGAATTTGATGACCTAGGACCACATACATTGGAGTGGATGATTTCTAGTATGCCTTTGGCTTTGCTTTCACTGTTGGGAAATGTCTTCTTTGTATTCTTCCCTTTCGCACATCCTTTGCAGACATCATCATGTTTTTCTTGGAATTTTGGAAGACCTTCAATAGCTTTGCTTGCAATAGGTAGTGCTCTGTAATGCACATGTGCAAGCCTTCTATGCCAAAGCTCATTTGGCTCTACTGTGTCATGGACCAAGGCTTGTTCTGGATGGCCCTTCAATTTGTACAACCCTCCTTCTTGTTCTCCAATCACTACTACATCATTGATAGTCTTACCTCTTGGCCACATGATGACTTGACCATCTATGAATGCAACCTGCATCCCTTTTGCATCCAATGCTGATATGGAGAGAAGGTTCTTCTTGAGTCTTGGCACAAACAATACTTCTTTCATTGTTAGAGACTTACCAAAGTCTAGTTTATATAAAGATTCCCCACTACCTTTTATTGGATATTGGTAGCCATCTCCTAGCTTTACCTTATGAGGTGATTCATGTTCTGACAGTCTCACAAAGGATTCCTTGAATCCAGTCATATGTTTGGAAGCCCCACTGTCTATAAGCCAATCATCACTTCCATGAGAAATGTTACCTGTGAGAGCGGATATCAGAACATATTCATCCTCTCTTGAAGAATCTTCACTTTCATATTTGGATCTCTTCTTGGATGGTTCATCATCCTCTGCAGCATGAGCATGATGTCTTCTTTTTTTCCCCTTCTTCTTATCAGAGTGGCCCTTGTTCTTAGGGCAGTATTTTGCAAAGTGTCCTCTTTCATCACATGTATAACATCTCAATTTTGATAGGTCTTTTCTATTGTTCTCTCTATGATGAGAATCCTTACCTTTGGAGTAATGAGGTCTTCTTCTGCTTTTCTTGAAGTGGACTGTGAGAGCTTGGTATTCACTTCCCATCTTCTCTTCTTGAGCTACTATCCGTGCTTCTTCTTGAGAACATTTTTCCCATATTCTACTGAATTTGAATAACTTCTTTCTAGCACAGATTCCTTGGATGAAAGAATCCCATGAACTAGGAAGGCCATTCAGTGTTGTCATCACAATCTCTGCATTCTCCACTTCTTCATCTACAGCTTCTAATTGTTCCTTGATCTGAGAAACCCTTGTGAAGTAACACTGGATGGTCTCTGCATTTTGAATCTTTACATTCTTTAGTTGATTCCTCAGAGTCATCTTCCGGATTATGTTCTTCCCTTCAAACAATTTGGTTAGGGCATCAAACATAGCTTTAGGTGTCTTGAGAGAGGACACCTATGGGATAAGGTAATCCTTGATAGAATTAGCAATGATCCTCTTTGTCATATCGATCTTCTTCTTATGTAAGGCCTTTGCCTCATCTCCCTCTAGAACTAGAACCTCCTCGTGAATGTGGGTGTCTAATTCATTCTCTTACTGGACCAGGGAGATCCTATACTTCCAGGCTCGGAAGTTATCAGCTCCCTCAAGCTTTTCATCAAGATTGGTATGATGAGACATTTTAAAATGAGAATCTCAAATGGAAATACAAGAGATCTTAGATCTTATCAGGTTAAAATGTCAGATCTGAGACTTGAGCTGAAATCCTGTAGAGTTGGTTCAGGAGCAAATTAGGGTTTTTCTTTTCCGGAGATATGTCCACCCAAATGCCTTGAAATTTGTCCCTAACTTTGATTTTGGGGAGGAGATAAATCCAGGCCTGGTCTCACTAAAAAAATCCTCTTCTGTGAAAATCCCTAATTTCCGGCAGTAGTGACAGGTCCAAAACTGAAAAACCTCATAATTGGATTATGCTTCGACAGAAAGATGCGCCCTAAGGAGGAGAGTTATTCCACCTCACTTTTGCTGAAAATTTGTGGAGGAAGATCCACAAACTAGGAAGCCCTAGTTCCCGCAGCTGCACAGTGTCTTCTTCTCAAGTTAGCTCTGATACCATGTTAGTTTTTCAACATTAAGCTAGCATTATTAGGATCTTTAATTGAGAGAATAACAAGTACAGCAATCAAACACAAGAGACAATGAACACAGTGTTTTTTTTCCTTGGGGAAACCATAAAGGAGAAAACCCTGCAACTTCCTCAGAGATAGAATCAGCACCAAAACAGTAAAAGCCCCAAAACAGTAAGGTATCTCTCAACAGCAATAATCTTCTTCTTGTCTATCCCTAGTTGTTAGAATAATAAACCCATAGTATTTACCCACTTAGACATTATTTCATTTATTTTGTCTTATTTGCCTAGTCCATGAGTCCCACCATGTGCAAGTTATCAATTTCCTATCCATAGAGGTCAAACTTGCCATTATTGACTCATGGAGCGCTTTGTAAAGTCCTGGGAATCAAATCTGCTTTATTCCTGGCCTCCTAGGCGCCCTTCTGCTTTTTCTGCTTTATTGACTGCTTTTCCAGTTTTAAAGCACATAAGGAAAGCTAGACTAGGTGAGCTGAACCTGTTTTATTCCCCTTTCATCCTCCACTCTTTCCTCCATGCAAAAGCATGTATGAGCTGCCATTTGACCACTCTTTATCTTGCCCATGCACCCTTGCTAATTCGTGGGGTCCTTGATAGATTTGGGATCACCTTTTTACACCTATGGGGGATTTGCCTATTATGGGTAAGCCTGCTTTATGCTAGATTTGGATGCTTCCTTATGCATTCGATTTTCTCATGTATTCTATATATTTAGCAGCCTATGTTATTATAGGGTTGGCTATTGTACACTTAGTTAATATAATTTTGTGTTACAGCTCCATATTCAGTCTCCATTGTTGATAATTTGCATGATCAATTGTTAATTGTTGTGGGTGAAATTAATCTACTGCAGGCTTGAATTTCTACATCGTATCAGATCCATTGTAGGTTGTTACTCTCCTCCAAAAATTGTTTTCCAG
>LPNX010325382.1:6344-26135 GCA_001517045.1 Pseudotsuga menziesii | reverse complement strand
TTACAGCTCCATATTCAGTCTCCATTGTTGATAATTTGCATGATCAATTGTTAATTGTTGTGGGTGAAATTAATCTACTACAGGCCTGAATTTCTACACTAGTGTCTTCTCCTTCCTCAACTATGCACTAGACTTGAGTGCGTATGACTTGTGTGTTAAATAGAGACTCTAGTTCTCTGTTTATACTAATCCCGACATGACTAAAACCATACTAGGGCCGACCTCTACTAGGAGAGTCTAATAACCCTAGTGCCCCAGAATTGCGGGGACTTTAACACTTAGATAATCGGAGGGTTACTCACTATGACTTGACATGACTTGTTTACATTATTGATCCTCTCGATTGGAACATCGGGGCATGACAATATGACTCAATTACATTATAGATACACCCCGGAATAAACATCGGGTTACAATACATAAGATACATAGATGAATACATTCTGAAGTTACAAATACATCAACATGATGCATAAAAGTGATCTCCTTTAAAGACACTTTAGTTTATACATAATTATGCAAAAATAGGAGTGCATATCAGTAGTATTGTGATCTAAAACCCCGCAAAGATATCATCTTTGAAAGACCTATGACACCTTAAGCCAATTAGGTCTCAAGTTGTAGTCACGTAACCAAAGGAAAGAAGAGTCTTTGCGCATCTCTCGGTGTTTATTGCAGTTATCAAGATAGTCCCCAAAAAATATATTTATAATCTAATTATTTTTATTTTTGTTGTTTTAAAATTTAGCCAACTAGAGTACATTCAAGTTGTCTAAACAGGGGATAGATTTTCCCCTTTTTCTGGTTCGTTTTACTAGTTTTTGGCTATAATTGTTTACAAAATTTTCAAAATGTGCAAAAACACTGTCAGATATTATAGAAAGTGGGTGCTGGGGGGATTTCGTGTCAGGCAATTTCATTTATGCAGTTAAAATCACCCAACGAACAACATAAAATCAACCTAAAAGTCAAAATCATCCCTAGTTTAGACAGGTGTGATTACATTAGCATGTCTATGAATTTCACAAAACATATATATAATGTAATTTTTATCGTTTTTTTTTTTAATTTATCTTTGTATATGATTACATTAGGATGTTTATAAATTTCAATTTTAGTGAGACAGGTGTGATTACATTAGCATGTCTATGAATTTCACAAAGCATATATATAATGTAATTTTTATTATTTTTGTTTTTTAATTTATCTTTGTATATGATTACATTAGGATGTTTATAAATTTCAATGTTAGTGTAACAAAAGTTATAAATCCATAATGCTTTTATATAGTAAACAATTTGGAGTCGACAACAATTTAATAAATTTTTTAAATCTATGTAGTGTTTATTATTCATTTCCTAGGTACATATTCTTGAACACAAATAGAAATATCAATCCCCTAAATCAATGATAGCCATATCGAAAATAAACTCAAAATAACACCATGAGTAAATAAAAAGGCCAAAAAGGCCATTGTTGCATTATCATTCTCCCAATGACAACAGCACACAATAAAGAAGGAAACGAAACCCATTTGGGAGTGGTGAGAATCGTAGCAGGAACGCTCGTGTTTATCAAAAAGAACTTTGTAGGAAAGAATGATTTCCTTGAACCGTGTCGATTGCATTCTCCTATGAAATGTCGTTTTGGATGGCCTTGACCGGGTGGAATTTCAGTGCCAACATTCTGAATGATGCGTAGATTTTTCCAGTTGTGGCGGTTAGCTCAATACCCGTAATTTCGTAGAAGCCTCTCTGCGGCACTACTGTTGCAGGCATTGTTGTGGAAATTCGAGCTCCAGTACTATACATATTCAAATCTATGTACTATTTATTACTCATTTGTCATGTACATATTATTGAACACTAATGCAAATACTTGAGCACATATTGATCATTTATAACTAGATGTAATTCATTAGAGGATAAGAAACATCGCTTGGAAACATTACTAAGTGCCTTATTAAAAACAATGATCATGAATGTCTTAAAACTTTAAAAGATTACTAATTTGTTATTGAGTTTTCATGTTGTTTTATAAAGTTATCAATTTGTTGAGGCCTAGAAATTCATAGGCAACAACAGCAAGGAATTCTTCCCAGTCGACGTTCCCAACTAGCCCGTGACTGTTTGGTGTAGGGAATCCGTCCGGTTTGCGGTCCGGCTACCGTAGGTCAAGTAACAAAGGGTTTACCGGTTGCGGCCTGGTCCACCGTATGTTTTTTGTATTTTTTGACTTAATGTATGATATGCAAGTGCCTAATTAACAATGCAGGGTGATAAAGATGCAAAGAGTAGTCACAATGTGATGCACAGGTTCTTACCTCTCGTCTTAGAACTCACAAGCATCTAAATCATATATGCACGAAAATAAATACTAACTAAACTATCTCTAAAGAGCGGGTTATTAATTCATGAGTAATGCATCATTGTCCATGTGTTATGGAAAATCACAGATAGTTGTTCTTACAACCAAACATATAAACATGAATAAAAGTATGCATGATAAGCTAGCTCATCAACAATTAACTCCCATTACTCATAATGGAAAAACATCATAAATGTACTGAAGAACATTCAGACAAGAACATAGGTTCAGGAAGTTAGAACGCTCTTACAACTAATGAGACATAGTTGAAAATGAAATAGTTCACATTCAACATTGCTCATTTAATCACATTGATACATTCCACATAGCACTTTCTCCAAGAGGCAAAATTTGCAGTCTCTAGTTTGTAAAACGAAATAGTTCCTCTTACAAGCAATAGTTTACAAGTTTTTTGAGAGGGAAAAAGCCCTTGTAACTTCTAACTTTCAAATATTTAAACAAAACCAGTAGACTGCTTGGGTTCCCCCAAACGTGTGACTTTTCAGTTCTTTGAACGTTTCATATCCCTCTTTTTCATCTTTTCTGTGCTTTCTCATTATCGGCTGAGTAACTGATGGACCTTTCATATCTGCGCCTTTGTTGCTTTCTATTTTGTCTTTTACTTTGTCCGCGCCCCTTGAGATCCTGTCTCCTATCAGTACCTTCACACCGCCGCAATATGAACCATCTTTTGGATCTTCCTGCAGTTAATCAACGTGCATCATTCACCGGGATTGTATTCTGAAATAAAACATCAAATTATACCAATTAAAACAGCTAATCCACAAGAAATGGCTAGGTGTACCACTGTCATGAGAACTCGACAAAACGTCGACACTACCACCTCACCTCCCAATGGGTTTGAAACCAATCGGTTGCTTGGAACGCTTACATCGGCGGGGTAAATCCATCCCCAACCACATAAGCGGGTCCTAAAAGGTAACGGGCACCACGAAACCATCAAGCATATCAGAGTCATAAAAGATATGACCTAAGACGCGGGCGGGAAAGTTCTCAATCGGAAGTCGGAAGGACATCGACATCGGAAGACGAAAGCTTTGCACAACCACAACGGCGGAAGAGAAACGACTACGGACAAGTGACTAAAAGACTGATATGCATCGGCAAGTGGAGTGCTTTACACTTCAAGTTTTTAGTTGATTTGGGAGCTGCAACGGCAGAAGAAAAAAGGTTATGGACATGCGACTAGAAGGCTGACATGCATCGACGGGTGGAGCGCTTTAGACTTCGGGTGCCTAGCCACTTTGGGAGCCGCAACGGCGGAAGCAAAAAGGACAATAGCCTCCGATCTGAGTGAAAAAAAAACCTTAAATTTGGCAGTGATCGAAAATGCGTCGCCTCTGAAACAGCGTTTTGCAAAGGACAAAAGGCCTGACCCATTTTCAACTCAGCAAAACAAACTCTAAATTTGCGATCTACAACAATTCCAAACACGAGCAATTTATGAAAACCAGTATGAAGGATAATCTTCAAAAGAAACCATCAAAAATCAAGCATGACCAAAAGGTTCAAGGATCCAAATAGTTAAAAACCACGCTAAATCATGAGGAGGGGACCAAAATTTTAAGAAATTTGGGGAAAATTGTTGCAGCTGCAACACAATTGTTTTGTTGATACTTCAATAATCCAAACATACTATTCATTCTCATTAGATACATAAAACTCTAGAGATATCTAGCAAATAGAGAGAGATCCATTATGTAAATAATCTTTATAACCACACTAAAGTGTTTATCAATTGAGTTGAAAACCTTCCTCAAGTTTTGAAAGAAACAATAGGCTTTATTTCATATTGTTTTTTCTATCCTCTTTAATAATGATCTTGAGGGTGAATATATTTATTTTTTAAAAGAAAACATAGATGAAAATTTGCCTAAGCTTTTCCCTAGTTGCCTACATTTTCTAACAAATAGTTCTAGATGTGTCCAAACTATAGATCTTATATCTAGTATTATGACTTGTGATTTTCCCATTGTATGAATTATCATGATGGAATTGTAATTTCCAGAAAGAGTGAGGTACTTAATGCAATGATTTGATTGTGTTGTGTAAATATTCATGTAGTTTATATATTTAACCAAATGAAAAGAGAGGGGTCTTTGAGGCATATAAGTCTATTGGTACAACTGTATCCAATGAGGGGAGGAAATCAAAGTCATAAAGCATCCATGTCTTGACTCGTGAGGAAGGACAGAGATGGAGGAGGAGAAGTTGGTTTGGTATTTTGGCTTTATACTAGGGTTTGGTGTCTCTCTCTTATGAGACCTTGTTCTTTGGGCATTGCATTCTGGTAATCTATATTGAGGAAGTTTTTTTGGGTTTTTCCCTTTTGGGTTTCTCAGGGTAAATTGTTGTGTACCTTGTGATTGTGTTTCTTTCATTGATCCTCTTTATGTTGTTTTGTGAAAATGTATTAAATGCTTATCAAGTTAGGACTTAAGCTATAACAACATATAAAACTTAACATGATATCAGATCTTGACTAAACAGAGTAGATTTCACTGGGTAATATCTATCTCCTTTTTTGGACAAGAAAATTACGGTTTTCTACTAAAAATGATTTTTTGAGTGCAAGTGACATTGGGAAGTGTGCCCATACTAGGTGCATTTTTTGGCACTTGGATCAAATTATTTCAGTGGGAAGACCCTCTGGAAAGTCAAACAACCATAAAACCAGAAAAATAGAAATCCAAAACCAGAACAAGAAACTATGGTCCAGAATTTCACAAGTCAAGTTTCAAGTATTAGAATTAGAATTCTTTAGAAACTAATTGTACCAGAAAACTCACCTCATTCATGCGCATCTTTTGGTAAGTTTAGTTTTCATTTCTGAGAAATTTATTTTTTTGTCATTTTGTGTTCTCTGGGACAAGATGCATCCAAGCACCAAGCTTGATGACAAGTTGGAAGGCATAGAAAACTTTCATTCTTGGGAGTACAGAATTGGACTCATTCTAGAAGCGAATGATATTCCAAATTTTATCAAGGAAGTTGTTTCAGAGCCCGAATAAGATGAAGCAAAGGAAAAGTATAATAAGGACATGATTAGAGAAAAGAGAATCATAGTAGATTCTATCAAAAATCACTTGATTCCTCAAGTATCCTCCAAGGATACACCTAAGGATATGTTTGATGCACTATCAAGAATGTATGAAGTAATAAACATCAAACAAAATATGAAATTGAGAGCCCAACTCAAAAGTACAAAGATGAGAAAGGGTGAATCTATCCATGAATATTTCACAAGAATTTCTCAATTCAAAGAACAACTAGAATCAATTGAAGACAAGATTGCTAAAGATGAATTTGTAATGACAACTCTATATAATATTACTAGACCATGGGATTATTACATCCAAACAATTTGTGCAAGGAAGTTGTAACACCCCCGTAATTAATTGCTATTATTAATTCTGCTGAAAATACTTGATTATTATTTTATTATTTTTGACAGAAATGTCAAGAATAAAACAGTTTGTAATCAAAACAATTGTATTTGATCAAATATGTTGAAGGGGGGACAAGAGTGGATATAGTTGTTGAAGAGTGTTTGCTGACCGACAAGAGGAAAAATACAAGTGGAAAATACCACTGAGTGAGAACTCGGGATGCAGGAGGCATCATCCCCTAAAATCAGGTCACAACTCCTTGTTGAGTGCTAAAGAGAAGGAGGCTCATAAACGACCAAGTCCTAGGAAGAATACTATAAATTAGTATGTCCATAAGCAAGAGGAGACTATCATTGGACTAGGATTAAACATCTATGTAATGCAATAGATGGCTCATTAATAATTTTCACTTGTCGTTCAGCGAACAGGATCGGGGGTTTTGGAGCAAGTAGATTGGCTGCTTTGGGAGTAGGTTGGGAGGAACGGCATCTCCACTCTTGTTTTCCCAAAGCCTTGGTGCCAGGTTTCTACTTTACATTTTAATGTTGTAGATTATAATTCTCTAGATCTATAGTAGCTAAAGTCTATGGTTTCGACTAATCTAATGCTGTATTTGTGTATTTTGTACTAATGGAGTAAATTCGGTTAGTAACACATAGTTATTTATATTTAACGCTATAGTGTTGTTTACAAGGATTTGTCCTTATCACATATGTACGACCTACCCCTGAGTATGAGACTTATAGTTTGTACAAGCATGATTTCCATGCAGAGATTATTGGTTTGAATATAAAGATGATGTTAATTACTCCTGAAAATGAAATCTGGTTTTAATGCTTTTGAAGAGGCCCTAGAGCCAGCAGAATTAATTATTATTAGCCAGCATAATTAATTATTATTAATTCTGCTAAAATACTTTATTATTGTTTTATTATTTTTTATAGAAATGTCAAGAATAAAACAGTTTGTAATCAAAACAATTATATTTATTAAAATATGTTGAAGGGGGGACAAGAGTGGATGTAGTTGTTGAAGAGTGTTTGTTGAACCACGAGAGGAAAAAGATAGGTGGAAAATACCACTAAGTGAGAACTTAGGATGCAGGAGGCATCATCCCCTAAAATAAGGTCACAACTTCTCGTTGAGTGCTAAAGAGCAGGAGGCTCATAAATGACCAAGTCCTAGGAAGAATACTATAAATTAGTATGTCCATAAGAAGTAGGAGGCTGGCATTGGATGGGGATTAAAAATCTATGTAATGCAAGAGATGGCGCATTGAGAGTTTTCTCTTGTGGTTCAGGGAATAGGATCGGGGGTTCTGGAGCAAGTAGATTGGATGCTCTGAGAGTATGTTGGGAGGAACAGCATCTCCACTCTTGTTTTCCCAAAGAGTTGGTGCCAGGCTTCTACTTTACAATTTAATGTTGTACACTATAATTCTCTAGATCTATAGTAGCTAAACTCTATGGTTTCGACTAATATAATGTTGTATTTGGGTATTCTATACTAATGGAGTAAATCAAGTTAGTAGCACATAATTATTTATATTTAACTGTATTTTCCTAGATGCTTCATTTTCTAGATATTTTTACCTTCTATATTTTGAATTTTAAGTTAGCTAATGGACTTCAAAATAAACTCTTATTTATGTTATATGTATAGATTTGTGTTTTTCTTCCTAGTCTGACATATAAAATCCATTTACTTAGCATATGTTTGAATTCTTATTACAATTTAAAAATATTCAATCTTAATGTTATGCATTGTCTTGGATATCTTCTTACTTTGCATTTTTAAAGATAAATTAGCAACTAGGCTCATAATGTCTGAATATCATAATAGATCTGCATCCTTCTAAGTAAGTGCATGATTCTAAGTTATGTGATGTTTGTCTAAAAACCTCTAATGTAGATTAATGTTAGTATTTAGATCTGAAGCTTTTAGCTTAGACCTTACTCCTTCTAACTAATATTCATAGTATTATGACATAGGAAACAAGTAAGTATTAAGTATCTAATAAAATATGTCTACAAAAAGAACCAATTCATGGATCAAATATCCTTAACTAAGTATTATAATTATAGATCTTTTAATTTTCTAACAGACCTACAAGTTTGTATATGAAAAGATTTGATCTATTATATAATCGCATCACCAGTCACGGGATCATATCCCTTAAGATTACAAGATAAAACGATGGTTTAGAAAATCCTAATTTTCCCCATAATAGTTACATTTCATAAAAATAACTAACAGACAATATACGAAACTGAATGATAAATTATTATCATATCTATTAACAAAACGGAGGTCAATCACCATAGGTAAATCCACATTGTAAATCAAGTAGTAATTATAAATTCCACTCTTTTCTATAAATGATCGTAGGATCGGATCCATTGGGATATCCAACGAAATCTTTAAGTCAAATATTTATCCAGTTACTTATACCAAAAATCGCAATACTCCTTACTACAGGAGGATCAGCATTTTGGGCAAAAGAGAAACACAAGTGGCTTCCATGCCAAGTTGTATTAACCTACACTAAACAACTACATAGTGGCAGTAAAGTATTACACAGAGGCAGAGCCTTGAGATCTCTAAAGTTGG
This sequence comes from Pseudotsuga menziesii, assembly GCA_001517045.1. Classification (NCBI taxonomy): domain Eukaryota; kingdom Viridiplantae; phylum Streptophyta; class Pinopsida; order Pinales; family Pinaceae; genus Pseudotsuga; species Pseudotsuga menziesii. Next base: position 17,748 of record LPNX010325382.1, on the reverse strand, counting down.
GGATCCATACTCACAAAAGTTATGGGATCGAGTCCCATACTGTTATTAAAAAGCACATAAATACAATGCAAATAAAAAACTAAATATTGTTTATCAAATAGAAGGATTCATGGGACAAGCTCCACGCACACATAGATCGGCAGATCAAGTCTTGCAGGACATAATTAAAATTACAACCCAAGAAGTGTATCTTTTATACAACCCACTTACAACATGGTCATAAGAACTCATCAAAGAGTCCACCATTGCAGCTTATAGTGTTAATAAAAGCTATGTAATATAGAAATGTAGTAAGAAAAATGTTGTGTGTTCCCTCTACATGGCCATGAGACCATCCCTGATGGCGTACGAGGGTTTACAGATAAACCCTCATTTTAATGTTTAAAAAAAATATGCATATCAAATTCATTTAAGCAGTATAGATGGTCATAAGACCATTTCACAATGGGTGCCATTTATGCATAGGACTTATGTATAAGTTCTTTCATTTAAGAAAAAAGAATCTTCACAAAACCATAAACAATAATAGGTTTAAATCATCGAACGTTACAGGAAGTAAGCCCATCGAAGATGGTGTCCTTAAACCAATTTATTACACATGTGAAACCCTCAAGATTTTCCACAGTGAAATATATACAAGAAATATTAAATGCAGAGTATATTTTTTTAATAAACCTATCTTAAGGTTGCAATCACCTGTGGTCATCTCACAACTCAGTCTTTGGGTCCTGCCACCACCAGGAAAAAGAAATGGATTAATGATTACAGAGTTAAGAAAATTTTTAAAAGTCTATTAATAAAATGAATTAGGTAACTTACATGGGAATCCTAAGATGCAGGCTTGGGAGAAGGTGACCCCGTCGCCTTCCTCCAGCGCCAAAAGTTACAAACGAAACAGAGTAAGTTAATTTATAAACTTTTAACTCTTTTTAACCAAAACTAGAAACACTTCAAGGTCAGAATTTCTTACCTTGATGCTAGGTATGGGTGGCCAAGGGTCACCTCCTCTGAGTGCCCTTATCCCTCCATGTCTCCAAAAAAAACAAAATGATATCAGTCATAACCAAGTTGAACTTTAAAACAATCAAGAGGTTCAACGAAGGTTCTTGCCTTACCTTCTATAGCAGACTATGCACCAGACGAAAGTTGTGATGGTATAAAGGGGCTCGAAAATATAGGCCACCAACAAGGTTAAAATCCAGAGTATTTTCCACCTCAAAATAGAACGAAAACTAGTAAGAATGATGACAAGTTCATGGAAGAAACCCCAAGTTGCAGAGCTCGGCCCTCGGCCAGAATTCTGACAAACCCAAACAACATTAACGCAGCCACATACCAAGTGAAGGTCTTTACAAACCCTATTCACATATTTTCATTATCATCGTCCAGGTTTAGGGAATATGGGAGTCCCATACTGCCTCATGGACCTAAGTGCACTGTCAACTCGTATCCAAGCCACGCCATTCATTACAACCCCGAAATTTCCATTAAAATCTCACAGACAATTTTATTACATCAATAATTGTGAATCAAATTCTTGGGTATTGCACTAAGTCACAAACCATACCATATATCCATGCAGGATTAAACCTTATCATATGCCAAACAAATCTTAGGGTGTGCAAGTCAACCATTTTACAAAACATAACACAATAATACATATGTTTCCACCTTTAAACCTTTACACTTTTGGGATTTGGACTAATGCCATCGAAATCATGGCTAGTCACATAACCCTTTCGTAAGGTTCTGACAAATCTTAGCTTGACAGTCAGGAAACTTAAGCCTTTTAAATATCTATTTTTTGCATAACCTTAATCTAACGAAAGGATTCAAAAAAAGATCCTCCTCCCTTGTTATAGCATAAATATAGGATAAGCATGTTTAAAGATAGAATTGAAAACCATGAACACTCATAACACTTGCATGATAATATTTATGCCGTGGAGGTCTAGGGCCTCTTCAAATGCATTAAAACCAAATTGTGTTTTCAGGAGTAATTAACCTCATCTTTATATTCAAACCAATAATCTTTGCATGGAAAACATGCTAGTACAAACCCTAAGTATAATACTTAGGGGTAGGTCGTACATATGTGATAAGGCCAAAGCCTTGTAAACAACACTATAAAGTTAAATCACAAGCTGGGTCAAGACAAGTATAGTCACCCACGCCTTAGGCTAGGCTAGCCTAACTTAAAGACAAAATCTTTTAATTCAATAGAGTTAAATAAAGTACATCGCCTGAAGGAGTGTGGCTAAAGGTTCCCGAAGGAACTAGCCCTCTTTTTCATCAATTTGTCCTGTCGTAAAAAATAGGATATCAGATACAAGAATCAGCAGTATAAGAAACATAAAATGCTACTAAAGCAAAGATAAAAATAACACATGTAAAAAAAAAATTATGTACGATTTTTGGGTGTGTTACATAATGGTATTAGATCATGGTTTCAGCACTAGGCTTGAATAGGCTCAACACAAAACTGCTATAGAAAAAAAAACAATCAACTAACTCTTGTTTATTTTTTTGAAAATTCTCTTATACACAGCAAAGAGAAGTACAAATATATTTTGCAGGAAATATGGCAAATGCAGGAATGTCTGTAAAAGAGGAACGTCGCCCGGAACAACCTTTAAATAATGAAAAGGGTAACATAAGGGATGGAAAATTCTTGGTAGATCTAAATGAAAGTCAAGATAAAAAATATGAATTAAAAGGGACTGTTAATGAATCAAGATATGAATTAAGAAAATTTGAAGATAACGAGCGAATTCTGAAGGCTCAAGAATAATTGAACACTATCTTGTTAGCAAAAATCCATAATGAAGAAAAAACATAAAAATAAAGAATCTGAACGTGAACTACCTAAAACTGCCTCATACAATAAACGTAAGGGTAGAAAGATGGAATTTTCTAGCCATAACCCTGACACTTCAAGTGAAGAGTCAATTAAACACCACAGGAAATATTAAGAGTCAAGAAAAAGCAGTGATGATAATAAAAGAGAAGAAAAAATACAGAACCTATGAGGAAATCTCTGGGGAGTTCAAAAAAATTAAACCACCCATGTTTAATGGGGAAATCGAGAAGGGAAATGAGGAAAAGACCTAGCTATCCAGAATGAAGAAGTACTTCCAAATATATAATTACTTAGATGAGTTGAAGGAAAAAATGGCCATCTATAATATGACCGGAAAGGTAAATATATGGTGGCAAGACAGAAAGAAAGTTAAGGGTATAAAGGAGAGGTATGTAACCTAGAAAACTTTGAAAAACCTATTTAAAAGAAAATATTTATCTGAACAGTATTATGAAGAAATAGCTAAGTAGTTTTATGAACTAAGGCTAGGAGCCATGACAATGAAAGAAATCTATAGTAAGTTCTTAATCTTACTTCATTATGTCCCCTACATAATTGATGGGAAGCCAAAGATACAGCGGTTCCTCAGTTTTTTTCCCCTCATGTTTAAATAAAATATTGAATATGACTTTCCAAACATGCTAGAGGAAGTGATCGGGAAGGAAAACTTTTGTTACGACAAGTTAAAAAATAAAAGAGAAAATGTGCATGATTGGAAGAATAAAAGAACCAATAATTATGATCCTAAAAAGAAACAAAATAAATTTCATAAGAATTCAGAGAATAACTATAGGGAGTACTAGAGAAATAATTATAAAAACTTTAAACCCCAAAACTCTGTTGTAAAAGAACCTTCAAATGTTCCTAATAAAAACTCAGCACAGAAAGAACCTGTAAAATGCTGGGAGTGTAGAGTACCACACTACTTTAAAGACTGCCCAGTAAGGAAAAAGAATTTTAATGTACATTCTATACAAGAAGCAGCCACAGTTGGATACATGGAAAGGGGCATGCCTAGAATTTGCGTTGCACTGGAAAATCAGCAAGAAAAACACTAGATATCTATGATTGAAATTGAAGGTATAATAAACAACCAACCTATCTCTATCTTAATTGATCCAGGTGCAAGCCTGAGTTACATTTCACCTAGAATAGTTGATTTATGCTAATTAGTACCTGAAAAGGTTGATAAATCTTGTCTAGTATAGTTAGCCACAAGTACAAAATGAAAGGTTACTAGTATTGTTAGAAATTGCAAGATAATGTTGAATGATTTCCTTACGCATGTAAATGTAAATGTATTGCCTTTAGGATCCTGTGATCTATTAATATGAATGGATTGGCTAGAAGAGCGTAATTTTTTGTGAAACTGTTATGATAAAACATTTACATGTATTTATAATAATGGAAATATTATAAAAGTGAAAGGAATTGCTAGGAAGCTAACCATCAGAGAAATATCTACTTTGCAAATGAAAAGGTTAGTAAGAAAAGGATGTAAAGTGTTCGGAATTTATATAATGAATGATAAAGAAAACAATATGAAACCTAAACTGGAAGACATGCACTTTTTAAAGGATTTTGAAGATATCTTTCCAGAAGAAGTCCTCGAACTTCCTCCAAAAAGAGATATAGACTTCACAATTGATTTGATACCTGGAGCGGTATCGGCATCGAAACCTCCATATCAAATGAATATAATCAAACTCACAGAACTAAAATCACAATTACAATAACTAATCGATAAAAAAATACATTCAACCAAGTGTGTCTCCCTGGGGAGCACCGGTCTTGTTTGTGAAAAATAAAGACGAAACACTAATATTATGTATAGATTACAGGAAATTGAATAAAATGACTATTAAAAACCAATACCCACTTCCCTAGATATATGATTTGTTCGATCAATTCCGTGGGGAAACTATATTTTCGAAGATAGATTTAAGATCGGGTTATCATCAAGTGCGATTAAAAGATGAAGATATATTTAAAACAAAATTTAGGTCCCGTTACAATCACTATGAGTTTGTCATAATGCCCTTTGGGTTGACAAGTGCTCCTGTTGTGTTCATGTTTTTAATGAAAAACATCTTAAATAACTATCTGGATCAATTTGTGGTTGTGTTCATTGATGACATACTAATCTATTCTAAGAATGAAAAAGAACACGAAGAACATCTAAAACTAGTTTTGCAAGTATTAAGAGAACAACAACTTTATGAAAATTTCAGTAAGTGTGACTTCTTCAAAGACACGATTCAGTACCTCGGACACGTAGTGTCCAAGGATGGAATCTCGGTTGATCTAGACAAGGTAATGGCCATCATGGAATGGTCAGTTCCTAAGAATGTATCTGATATCATACCATTCATGGGGATTACTTGATACTACCGGAAGTTCATTGAAGGCTTCTCTAATATTTCCTACCCCATAACCTCATTACAAAAGAAAGGTAAAAAGTTCGAGTGGACTAAAAAGTGCGAGGAAAGTTTTAACAAATTAAAACACTTATTAACCATCGCCCCAATCTTAAAAATTGTTGATCTATTTAAGGATTTCGTCGTATGTTTAGACGCTTTCAATGAAGGTTTAGGTGGAGTCTTACTACAAGACAATGATGTTGTGGCTTATGAATCCAGAAAACGAAAAGATCATGAGAAAAACTATGCGACACGTGATTTAGAACTTGTTGCTATAATTCACGCCTTAAAAATGTGGCGACGTTACTAAATTGGAAGAATTTTTTCACTTATGTCAAACAACATAATCCTTAAATATTTATTTGATCAATAGAATTTGAACGCAAGACAATTCAGATGTGTTGGAGTCATGGTATAGCTGCCGCACCTCTGGGAATATAAAACAATTGGACTAACCGCCACTCCTGTTGATAGGGCCTTGTGCTGGGTTTCAAATGTTCATCAACATCTGCAGATTTTGGTGTAATGGAAAACCTTACATGGTATCAGAGCATAGGTCTCAGGTTTAATTCCATCGAGCTACGCCGGAGGTAGGGTTTTGGAGTCATGGTATAACTGCCACACCTCTGGGAATATAAAACAAGTGGACTAACCACCACTCCTGGTGATAGGGCCTTGTCTTGGGTTTCAAATGTTCATCAACATGTCCAGGTTTGGGTGTAATGGCACTCCTTACAAGATGGTTTTCCTTTCTAAGCAAATATGACTTCGAAATAAAACATATTAAAGGAAATGAAAATAAAGTGGATGACACTCTAAGTCGTCATGCAAATTTACTGTTTGCGAGCAGCATCTATGATTCGGATTTGGAAAATCGTATTCTAAGTGCTAGAATTTCTGATAAAGCATTTCAATTATTAAAGGAAAAGACTACTAAAAATGAACAAAATCAATTAAAAATAGATTTCATCCTAAACCAACTAGGACTATTGTTGCATAAAAAAAGGTTGTACATACCAGACATTACAGAAATTAAATGGACAGTCATGTATGAACTACATAAAATACCATCCTCAGGGAATCTGAGTTATCAGGAAATGATTACCATGATCAGAAAAGATTTGTTTTGGCCAAATATGAAAAAGGAAGTGGTTGAATACTTAGCTCACTGCCTTTAATGTCAGCAAGTTAAATCAGAGAATCAACATCCCGCAGGATTATTGTTTCCACTACCCATTCCAGAATAGAAGTGGGAGACCATCAATATGGATTTCATTAGCAGATTTCCTAAGAATTTCAGAAAACATGATTCCATCATGGTTGTGGTTGAAAAATTAAGAAAAACAACTCATTTTATACCTATTAAATCTACCTACAAAGTCATTCATATTGCATACATCTTCATGAAATAAATATTCAGATTACATGGTGTACCGAAAGTAATAGTCTCAGACAGAGACGTGAAGTTTATAGGTAATTTTTGGAAATCCTTGTTTAAAGGCTTGGGTACCCAGTTAAACTTTAGTACTGCGTATCATCTACAAATGGATGGGAATACTGAAAGAGTAAACCAAGTTCTAGAAGACATGTTGAGAATGTATGTTATGTACAAACCAAGTAAGTGGGAAGACTACCTACACTTAGTTGAATTTGCTTATAATAATAATTTCCAAGTTTCTGCAGGTATGAGTCCATTTGAAATATTATACGGGCATAAGTGTAATACTCCAATCTCATGGGGAAACACTATTGATAGATTAATGTTAATTAAAAGAAATGGAGCTAATCATGAAACATGTACAGCAGAATTTGAAAGTTGCCCAAGATAGGCAAAAGAGCTATGTTGATCTAAAAAGAACTCTTAGAGAGTTCTAGGTGGGTGATCATGTATATAAAAAGGTAAATCCCAAGAAAATCTCTTGAATACTGGGCAAGTATTCAAAACTGGTGTCCAGGTATTGCAGGCCATTTGAAATTTTAGTTAAAGTGGGGTCGATCGCATATCAATTAGCCCTACCACCAAATATTAAAGTCCATAATTTTTTTCATGTTTCAATATTGAAAAGATATATTCATGATCATTCTAATGTGATTGATTGGACTGTAATATAGGTGGAACCAGAAGTAGAGTTCCAAGTGGAGTCGGAGTGCATTCTCGATAGGAGAGAAATTTTACTCCAGGACAGTACCATCGGACAAGTCAAGGTGAAATGGAAGCACCTTAGTCTGGAAGAAGCTACTTGGGAGTTGGAAATTATTATGCGGGAGGCATATCGAGACTTATTCCAAGAATATGTAATGGAATCTAATAAGACAAAGTTATAACAACGATGACAGTGTTATCTTCTAAGGGGAGGTGTATGTAACACCCCCAAAATTAATTATTATTATTAATTATGATGAAAATACTTTATTATTATTTTATTTTATTTTATTATTTTTGACAGAAATGTCAAGAATAAAACATTTTGTAATCAAAACAATTGTATTTAATAAAATATGTTGAAGGGGGGGCAAGAGTGGATATAGTTGTTGAATATTGTTTGCAGACCCACAAGGGGAAAAAGACAAGTGGCAAATACCACTAAGTGAGAACTCAAGATGCAAGAGGCATCCTCCCCTAAAATCAGGTCACAACTCATAGTTGAGTGCTAAAGAGAAGGAGGCTCATAAATTACCAAGTCATAGGAAAAATACTATAAATTAGTATGTCCATAAGTAGTAGGAGGCTATCATTGGATGGGGATTAAACATCTATGTAATGCAAGATATGGCACATTGAGAATTTTCTCTTATGGTTCAATGAACATGCTCATGGGTTTTGGAGCAAGTAGATTGGTCACTCTAGGAGTAGGTTGGGACTCAATGGCATCTCCACTCTTGTTTTCCCAAAGTGTTGGTGCTAGGTTTCTACTTTACATTTTAATGTTGTAGATTACAATTCTCTAGGTCTATAGTATCTAAAATCTATGGTTTCGACTAATCTAATGTTGTATTTGTGCATTCTGTACTAATGGAGTAAATTCGGTTAGTAGCACAGAGATATTTACATTTAACTATATTTTCCTAGATGCATCATTTTCTAGATAATTTTACCTTCTGTATTTTGAATTTTAAGTTAGCTAATGGACTTCAAAATAAATACTTATTTATGTTATATGTATAGATCTGTGTTTTTCTTCCTAGTATGACATATAAAATCCATTTACTTCGCATATGTTCGAATTCTTATTAGAATTTAAAAATATTCAATCTTAATTTTATGCATCATCTTGGATATCTTCTTACTTTGCATTTTTAAAGATAAATTAACAACTAGTCTCATAATGTCTGAATATCATAATAGATCTACATCCTTCTAAGTAAACATGTGATTCTAAGTTATGTGATGTTTAACTAAAAAACTCTAATGTAGATTAAGTAATGTTAGTATTTAGATCTATAATATTTTAGCTTATACCGTAATCCTTCTAAATATATTCATAGTATTATAACATAGGAAACAAATAAGTATTAAGTATCTAATAAAATATGTCTACAAATAGAACCAGTTTATGGATCAAATATCCTTAACTAAGTATTATAATTATAGATATTTTTACTTTCTAACAGAACTGAAAGGTTGTATATGAAAATCCTTGATCTATTATATAATCGCATCACCAGTCATGGGATCAAATCCCTTAAGATTACAATATAAAAAGATGGTCTAGAAAATCCTAATTTTCCCATAATAGGTACATTTCATAAAAACAACTAACATGCAATCTACGAAACTGAATGATAAATTATTATCATATCTATTAACAAAATGGAGGTCAATCACCATAGCTAAATCCACATTGTAAATCAAGCAGTAATTATAACTTCCACTCTTTCCAATAAGTAATCGTAGGATCAGATCCGTTGGGATATCCAACGAAATATTTAAGTCAAATATTCATCCAATTACTTACACCAAAAATCGCAATACTCCTTACTATAGAAGGATCGGCGTTTTGGGCAAAAAAAACAATAAGTGGCTGCCATGTCAAGTTGTATTAACCTACGCTAAACAACTACATAGTGGCAGTAAAGTATTACATAGAGGTAGTGCCTCAGGCTCTCTAAAGTTTGGGATACATACTCATGAAAGTTATTGGATCAAGTCTCGTAAAATTATTGAAAAGCACATAAATACAATGCAAATAAAAAATGTATTGTTTATTAGATAGAAGGATTCATGAGTCAAGCTCCACACACACACACAAATCGACGAATCAATTCTTGAAGGACATAATTAAAATTACAACCCAAGAACTGTATCTTTTATACAACCCACTTACAAGATGGTCGTAAGAACTCATCAAAGATTCCATCATCACAACTTATGGTGTTAATAAAAGCTATTTAATACAGAAATGTATTAAGAAAAATGTTATGCATTCCCTCTACACGGCCATGAGACCATCCCCGATGGCAACCGAGGGTTTATAGATAAACCCTCATTTTAATCTTTAAAAAAAACATACATATCAAATTCATTTAAGAAGCCTAGATGGTTGTAATACCATTTCACAATGGATACCATTTATGCACAGGACCTATGTATAAGTTCTTTCATTTAAGAAAAAATAATCTTTACATAACCATAAACAATAAAAGGTTTAAACCATCGAATATGGTGACCTTAAACCAATTTATTACATAGGTGAAACCCTCAAGATTTTCCACAGTGAAAGTTGTACAAGAAACCTTAAAACACGGAGTATAGTTATTTAATAAACTTATCTTAAGGTTGCAGTCACCTGTGGGCATCTCACGACTCGGTCTTTGGGTTCTTCCACCACTAGGAAAAAGAAAGGGATTAACGAATGTCCTAAGATGCGAGCCTCTGAGAAGGTGACCCCATCGCCTTCCTCCCAGTGCCAAAACCTACAAACGAAATAGAGTAATTTAATTTATAAACTTTTAACTCTTTTTAACCAAAACCAACAACACTTCAGGGTCAGAATTTTTACCTTGACGTTGGGTATGGGTGACCAACAGTTGGCTCCTCTGATATCCCTTATCCCTTCAAGTATGCAAAAACAATAAAATGATATCAATCATAACCAAGTTAAACTTTAAAACAAACAAAAGTTGCAACGAAGGTTCTTGCCTTACCTACTATAGAAGAATATGCACCAGACGAAATCTACAACGGTCTGAAGGAGCTTGGAAAGACAGGTCATCGATGAGGTTAAAATCCATAGTATTCACCACCTCATAATAGAAATAGAACTAGTAAGCATGATGACAGGTTCATGGAAGAAACCCCAATTTGCAAAGCTCGACCCTTGGCCAGACTTCCGACAAACCCAAACAACATTAACGCAACCACATACCAAGTGAAGGTCTTTACAAACCCTATTCACATATCGTCGTTATCATTGTCCAGGTGTAGAAAATATGGCATTCCCGTACTGCCGAGTGGACCTGGCTACGTTGTCAACTCACAGCCCGACCACGACATTCATTACAACCCCAAAAGTTCCATGAAAATCACACGGACAAGTTTATTACATCAATAGTTGTGAATCAAATTCTTGGGTATTTTACTAAGTCACAAACCATGCCATATATCTATGCAGGACTAAACCTTATCATATGCAAAACAAACCTTAGGACGTGCAATTCAACCCTTGTACAAAACATAACACAATAATACATATGTTGTCACGTTTAAGCCTTTACACTTTTGGGATTTGGAATAATGCCATCGCAATCATGGGAGTCACATAACCCTTTCTTGAGGTTTGGGAAAGTCTTAGCTTAAGAGTTAGGACAAAACTTAAGCCTTTTAAATATATATTTTATGCATAACCTTAATCTAGCCAAAGGTTTAAACAAGATCATCCTCCCTTGTTATAGCATAAATAATAGGATAAGCATGTTTAAAGATAGAATTGAAAGCCATGAACACTCATAACACATACATGAAAATATTTACGCCACTGAGTTCTAGGGCCTCTTCAAATGCATTAAAACCAGATTGTGTTTTCAGGAGTATTAATTGACCTTGCCTTTATATTCAAACCAATAATCTATGCATGGAAAAGATGCTTGTTGTTAACACCCAAAAAGGGTTCACTGCCTCATCTAC
>LPNX010325328.1:0-15333 GCA_001517045.1 Pseudotsuga menziesii | reverse complement strand
TTTCCATGTGCTTCTAGTTTCATCTCATAACTTGTAAAGAGCTCACTAAACCATAGTTCCATGTCATAACTTGTCAACCCTGGTGATAGCATGCAAATTGGTGTTCACAAAACCCTAGTTGGTTTCCAATTTGTACATGTCCATGTGTTTCTAGTTTTGTCTCATAACCTGTAAATTTCTCACTAAACCATAGTTCCATCTCATAACTTGTCAACCCTGGTGATGGCATGCAAATTGGTGTTCATGAAACCCTAGTTGGTTTCCAATTTGTACATTTCCATGTGTTTCTAGTTCCGTTGCATAACTTGTAAAGAGCTCAAAAAAACATAGTTCCATGTCATAACTTGTCAACCCTAGTGATAGCATGCAAATTAGTGGTCATGAAACCCTAGTTGGTTTCTAATTTATACATTTCCATGTGTTTCTAGTTTCGCCTCATAACTTGTAAATTGCTCACCAAACCATAGTTCCATGTCATAACTTGTCAACCCTAGTGATAGCATGCAAATTGGTGTTCATGAAACCCTAGTTGGTTTCCAATTTGTACATGTCCATGTGTTTCTAGTTCCATCTCATAACTTGTAAACTGCTCACTAAACCATAGTTCCATGTCATAACTTGTCAACCCTAGTGATAGTATGAAAATTGATGTTCATGAAATGCTAGTTGGTTTCCAATTTGTACATGTCCATGTGTTTCTAGTTTCGTCTCATAACTTGTAAAGATCTCACTAAACCATAGTTCCATGTCACAACTTTTCAGCCCTAGTGATAGCATGCAAATTGGTGTTCATGAAACCCTAGTTGGTTTCCAATTTGTACAAGTCCATGTGTTTCTAGTTTTGTCTCATAACTTGTAAATTGCTCACTAAACCATAGTTCCATGTCGTAACTTTTCAACCCTACTAATAGCATGCAAATCGGTGTTCATGAAACCCTATTTGATTTCCAATTTGTACATGTCCATGTGTTTCTATTTCCATTTCATAACTTGTAAAGAGCTCACTAAACCATAGTTCCATGTCATAACTTGTCAACCCTAATGATACCATGCAAATTGGTGTTCATGAAAGCATATTTGGTTTCCAATTTGTACATGTCCATGTGTTTCTAGTTCCATCTTATAACTTGTAAATTTCTCACTAAACCATAGTTCCATGTCATAACTTGTCAACCCTACTGATAGCATGCAAATTGGTGTTCACGAAACCCTAGTTGGTTTCCAATTTGTACATGTCCATGTGTTTCTAGTTCCATCTCATAACTTGTAAATTGCTCACTGAACCATAGTTCCATGTTATAACTTGTCAACCCTAGTGACAGCATGCAAATTGGTGCTCATGAAACCCTAGTTGGTTTCCAATTTGTACATGGCAATGTAATTAAATATATATTAGACTAAAAACATAAAAAAATGTAAATTTCAACAACTCAAGAGCATATTATTTTCTGAATTCTATTTGTTGGTGTCTAAAGACACCATTCTTGGCGCCTCCAATGTGCCATAGATGGTGTTTGTATCCTAGGCACATGAAAGGCTAGACATTAGTAACATCATAAGAAGAAAAAGAACCCAATAAAAATGTGAAAACATGATTTATAGGCAACTCACCCGAGGTTGTACAATCGTGTTTATAGTGTCGAGTATCCTTTGAATAATATTATGTCTGTGAATGGTATCAGTCAATCACAGGTTTATGACATTGGGAATAAAATGAGGATAAATAATTGAAATTGTTCTTCAACATTCACTCTAAAGGTTAAATAAACCACCTAACAATGCACTCATACGAGTAGGCCATTTGGATCATCTCTGGTGCCGATGGTGTCCATCAATCTTTCGTGCTCTGTATGAGGTAGCAAGTACCATACATGTGACCTATTTTTGTGACAAAGTGTGTGTAGCTTGATGTTTATACCAACTACTAGGTTGGTGAAGTGGTATACAATAGCTCCTGGTCTATAATCCTGATATACACACCCACGCTTCCTTTTCTGTTGTGCTGCAAGTGTTAAGTAATCCCCTTTTATAACCATTGAGCCAGTTGGGAATTCAATATTTTCATGATCTGTAACAGGTTCAAGAATGGTTTGTTTCCCCTCGAAGCAACAGGCCAACCAATAGTCAAAACCCCATTCATTATTTTTTGGTGCAACCACTATATATATCTGATGTGTGAAAAGAAATAGGTCGAGTTAACAATACATTTTTTAAATAAGGTCTTGCATTTCTAATTTCTACATAAATTAAATTCTACATAGGTTGAGTAAACAATACATAAATGCATTTTATAATTTAGGTACTACTCATGTAGATGTCTGTATGAGATCTGATATGTGATCATAGTCTGTAGAAATATGTGTCTGATCATCTTCCAAATGGTCCATTTCATTAACCCCTTTGAAATTAGTGCCAAGTGTCACTCGATACCATGTATCAACGGTATCTGTATATGCACAATCATCCCATTCATCGATGCTACATGAACTGCAAAAGCAAGCCTTCAATCTTGTCCAAATTTGTAGGGTCGAGTTGTCTGAGCTTCTAATTGGATGAAACTGCCGCGTTCCATGCACTGTGTTCACCCGATGTGTTTGGGATCAATGCACATTTGTCACCTCCAAGAATATTCTTTGCACCAGGTGTTCCCTTGTTTTTTGTTCTCCCATGATAGATGCACACCATTTCACTACAGATGCAGCGTCTTGAAGGCGAGCACCTATAAACTTCATCTCTTCCCTTTGAAGGGTAGTTTTAATGCATGTACTAGCACCATTGTGCTCTCCTTTTCCATGACCGGTTTCAAAGTAGTTCCATACATGTGCCACCTTGTATTTTATGTGCAACAAACACAACCATTCAAATACACGTGAATTATTCAACTATCAAGCACAACCATCTGAGCAAATGAAATGACAACAAAATGGTATATCCATAGCTATCACATGATCATAGAATAATTTAAAACAATGTTGCATGTAATCGATGTCAGGGGTCTGGTTGTCACTTATGTAGAAGTGACTTTCTTTCAGTATCACACATTTCTCTTCATTGCTATTAGGCCCATGTTGATACGTGATATGCACCATTATGCTCTCCTACTCTGAGTGATAGTATTGACTTTGTATTTCATTTTGTGGTTGTAGGGTGTAATTTTCTGCAAAGTGAACCACTAATAGTATTGTTTCGAGAGGGAAGGTGTCCAAGCATATTCTGAGTTGCTCATCTTGCCACCGTGCCATATCAAAATGTTGAATGTACTGTTGGATCTTTCAACAAAACTCTGAAATAAAATCACATACTTGCACCTGGTGTAAAAAAATAAAAATTGTTATAAAACCACGTAAAAAAATGTGTACATGAATATTAATATGTCAATATTCAACAATTTACCTATGAAGTCACCAATTTAATCTTCCTGCTTTATTTCCCATCATGTAGCTGATATGTTTCATACTGATAGTTCTGCTTCTCAACAATTTCATTCTCGAATTCTTAACATTCACTTTCATGGTTGCAATCAGACCATAATGATAGCCTACCACAATTGTTGCAAGAACCGTTTGTTATCATCCCAAATGGCACTTCTTCGTCCGAGTGCCGACATTCTTTTTGTTGGCACACAAAAGGACAATTTAGGATTGAAGTTTTCCAAAAAATTATAGATGGGCATGACTTGGGATGCATTTACCATCAAACCAGCTTGCTATATATTTTTTCTAAGTTTTGAGTTGCATATGTCACTATTTGCATTGCAACTTTCATATCGTATGCGAGTATTTGCATTGCAACCTGCGTACACCAGCGTATGCAGGATTCCTTCAAGAAACTTGCATGTCATATGTGGGTTGCCTATATTGATAGTTTTGTACACTTTAGTTTGAATTTAAAAAATATAAAACGTGATTAGATGAGATTAGTTGGGCCCTAATCCATAACTATCTCAGCTATTTCAACCACCCCAACGTTCGAAACCACTCTATTTCCCAAAGTATAAATAGAGGCCTTGGGGTGGGGACTAATCAATCAATTTTGGAGAGAAACGTTATGCTAGTGGTATATATTCAGAAATATTAGAGCAGCAGAACTCAGAGTCCTTTGGTTGCAGAGGAGTGCTTGTCTAAGAAGCTAGGTTGTACTATTATCTCATTTACCGATTGTTAATAAAGAGAATTATTCTTCCAATCTTGTGTTGAGTATATTTCATGTATTTTGGTTCATGAATATATTTGAATATATGTTTGATATATTGTTCATCTAACCTATGAAATATATATGCATGAAATATTATTTGAAGTATTTTCTCTTTGCAAGTGAAAGAGGTGTATCCGTGGAAGCTTTGGAGAGAAGAGGAGCAAGAGAAGATCAAGCTTGGATCAACCGTCGGTAATCAGGTAAGTCAAGACTTTCTTCCTATTCCCTTTCCATTCTCTGGTAAATTTGATTGTCTGCAAGGTTAGTAGTAAGTTTGTAACCCTAGACCCTAGGTTACAAGGGTGCTTTATCTTGAACAACGGAACTAGTTACTCCGTTGGGGAGTCCAGCCTTCTGTGGGTTAGTCCTATAGATACTTTCCCAATATTTGCTCTGATTCAGTGTGTGGTTGTCTATCTTGAATTTGATTTGCAGTAGTGTGTCCAGAGACCTTTGTTATTTTTTCTTTGTTGAAATTTTTTTTGTTGTGTATGTGGGTTGTTGTGCTACACTATCGCATACAACAACTTTTATACGCGGGTTGCTCTCTAAGACAGATGCATACAATATGCGGGTTTCTCTATAAGACAGTTGCGTACGTCTTTTAGTAGCACAAAATTCTAGGGAGGGTTGCTTGTCCCTGTCTTGTTTGGATTTTTATTTACTTGAGGGTCTTCTGTTGCTGGCATCTTCCTGTAAGTCTGAAAGTCCTATACAACATGTTTTGTACTTTTTATTAAGCCTTTGAGTTTTTATTGTTTGAGTCTTATTGCACTTAGCAATTTGAAGTGGGTTCTCCTGTTTGGGAGATATGTTTAGTGTTGTGTATCTGAGTCAGTGATCAGGATTTTGGATACCTTATACTATGTACTGCTTTCGAGTAGTATCAGTTTGTCACTTGTACTTTAGCAATTTCAGTGTATTTTATTCATTGATTCTTCCCAAGTTAGGTGTTTACCAAGTCTCCTCCTTAAGTGGTTGAATTTGGTTCTTGCAAGTTTGCTATACTTCATATTGCTTTCTTTACAGCCTGATTATTCAAACATACTCAAGAAATTTTTCATTTAGGTGCATGGTAATTTTTTGAAGAATTTCAAAAGAAAAAAAAATATTTGATACTTTTGCATTTAGTTGCATATAGTATTTTTTCAGTGTTTTCGAATAAAATTGCAAAAATTACAAAAACAAGTCTTATTATTCTCATATTTAGTTGCAATTTCATTAGCTCATATTTACAAAAAAGAAAAGAAGATTGATTTAAGTAGTTGTAATTTGTTTTGGAATTCATTTTATACACCTTTTTATTTTTCTTATCTAGTCTATAATATCATAGTCATTCACGCCACTTACCCTCTGACTAAGAAAAACCCTTAAAATGAATGCTATAATTAAAAAAATATTATTAAGTTTTGTTTTATAGGGTCATACACCTACTAGATTAGGATAGACTTGTGGGATAGGAAATGTAATTAAACTCTCCATAAGTGTTTAAATTCAGACGTAAGTGGCCAATCGATAGGTAAATCCTTCTATATGTTGGTAGTATCTTGGAATATCCTCTCAAATGGGAGTTAAGGATGAGGCTACATGGAGGCTTGGACTGAGGATATAACCCTCTGATTCCTTGTCAAAACATAGACCAGGGTAGTTGCACATCTAGGGATTTTATCCTAGACAAAGTTTCATGCTTTGCTACCCTTCCCATGCATACGAACCAGGTGTGTGACTGTCCTCCCAGACTATTGATATAGATAAGGTAGCCTTTAGTCTCTTTGACATCTAGGATTTATACACAGGTAAACCGAAAGGCTATTTTTGGTTGACCTTGGAAGGGCTTGGAAGGTAACCCTTATTGATAGTGTAGGAGGGCAGTGGGTGATTCCTTCGCTTGTGCCTAAGAACCTCTTCAAGGACACTAAGAAACTGTCTCTCAGATTTATTCAGGAAAGAATATCTTATACCCCTTGTGATTGTTGATACTTTAGGAAATTTTATAGTGATTGCTCTATGGTTTGTCTATGTTTAGATGACCTTAGGGTGTGAAGAGTCAAATTTACAATTGTGGAGGACCAATCTCTCAAAATTTCTTGAAGGTTGCAAAACATTCCTCTGCTTATTACATTGGAACCTCCACCTCCCCCTCAAAGGAAGAAATTGGACGTGGACAATTCTTTAGAACTGATAGGAGTTAGTGAAGTTTCGGGTGAACCAAAACTTAGGGAAAACGAGGTTGATTTAACTATAGTTGAGATAAAATACTTGCAGGATGATGAGTTTGCAAGGAACCTTAATTCACCCATAACTAACCTAAACGATCCTATGATCGTTTAGATTCTCCATTTCAATTCACCCATGATTGGTGTCCCTCTCGGTAGAATAATGTCTACTACAGGAGAAAGTTCTTCTACATCCACCTCATTCGCTCTAGCTGAAGGGGTGCCACCTCCCTGTTAACACCCAAAAATGGTTAACTACCTCATCTACCCCATTTCATGGCTCATTTGTCCATTTGCCTACCATATTTCCCTGAAAATCCCACTAAAAAGCCTCCAAAGGCCTAAAGTGCCTCCAAAAGGCCATAAAACCATCTAAAAAGGCTCCAAAAGGCCTAAAATGCCTCCAAAAGGCCCAAAAACCCCCTTTTCCTCCAAAAATAACCAAAATTCCTCTAAAAATAGCAAAAATCCCCAAAAGGGAAGAAAAGGAATAAAAATAATGAGGAAAAAGGAGGAAAACCCTAAAACAGCAAAAACCCTAAACAAGCTGCCCTAAACCATATGGTTTCCAAAACCATGGGCTAGCATTCCACCACTAAAAAACTATAAATAAGTGGTGGAGACCCCTCATTTCACATCCACAGTCATAAGCATCCTGCCTTTGCCGAAATTATTCTCGAAACCCTAGCTTACCATCAAGCTACTTTCACCATTGAGAACTCTTTTGGCCCATTTCCACCACCGGAAAAGGAGAAGAAGCAGCTTGGATCTCGAAGCCACCGACATCGGACCAGCGCAACGGACTCCACCAACCTCCTCATTGGAGGTAATATCAATAAAATCACTATTATACATCTCTTTACTGTTTTTTACTTCATGTTATTTACTTTTACTGCTTTAGCTTAGTCTTTATTTTTCAGTCTATTTTTGTTTACATCATTGAACTGCTGCTAAGGATTCCAGATTCCTTAGTAGGTGCTCATCAGCACAAGCTAGGGTGAAAACCCTAGCTACACTCCCCTAGTTGGTGCCCCTAGAAAAAGTATACCTACTACACATTTAACTCCAGCTAGCCAGGTGGTTCAACCACTAGCTTCCACAGATTTAGTAGACACTTCTGTTGGAGTGGTCATTGGGATTCCTAGTGTACCTTTTATTCCTACATCCTTCGCACACACTGCTCAGAGTGGTCCTATAGGATCCTCATCATTTGTCCAGGGTTTTCCTTGAAATGGGGGACACATTCCCCCATCCACTCCATATGTAGGTCCAACACCCACATATGTAGGGGTGTAGTTTAGAAATCCTAATCCTTATGGTCAAGGTTTTCAAACTCCAGTTTTAGCTCCCTTCACGAGCTCTCCTTCCTCGCTTTTTAGCAGAGGGATACCTACTCTTGTGTTCCAAACCCTAGTTTCAACTAGGGAAGCTCAAACCTCATATACTGCACCGCACATAAACAATCCACTGGCTTATGGGTGGAATCCTTTCCAAAGCATCCCGACCACTTTACAACCGGAAGCATGGGAAAACCCCACCTTCACATCTGGAAACATGGGGGAAATTCTCTCTAATCCCCAAGTTGGTACTTTTCATCCCTCAATTAGACCCAAGCTTCCTTTCCTGGAAAATTTAAACTTGCCAGACTTGTCAAAGCCAATGAATGACCCGCTGAGACATAAATCCTCCTGGCCACCTATTCCTACCAAGCTTCCCTTGGACATCCCAAAATTCGAATGCAAAGTTGGTGATGACCCAGGAGCTCACGTCCCGAATTTGCACTTGTGGTGCTCTTCCAACTCATTGAACAATGATACAGTTCGGTTGAGATTGTTCCAAAGAACTCTGACCAGTACCGCAGCAAAATGGTGCATTGAATTTCCCTCTGCTGCATTCTATAGTTTTTGGGACTTGGCTAATGTATTCCTTATTCACTTCCAACTTCATCTCCGATATGATTTCGAGATAGACTTGCTGTGTACCTTTCAGTAGGACAAGGCCACTCATATTTTGGATCACATCCAAGAGTGGAGAAGATAGAAGAGCCTTATTAAAGCCACTATTCCTCCCAAGATTTAACTAGAATGGTTCCTTAAATCCCTATTTCCATATTTATCTAAGGATGTATCTACTTCGGGAGTGACCAATGAGATAGAGGCTACCCTCAGGGCCCAATAGCTAGACTTGATATATTCTCAGTCTGGGATTTTATATCAAATCATCCCTGATGCACCGAGGCCAATGTATAATGTAGAGAAACCTAAGCCTGGACCCCATGTCGATGGTGTGGTTGGTTCTGTGAAATCTCCCACTATAGAGTCTTTGGCTAAACAACTCCATGAGTTGTCTGTCAAACATTCTACGGTGGAGGTAGCAAAGGTTACCCCCTCACCCTAGAATGCAAATATTTTTGAAAAATCCTCTCAAAAGGGAAATTAGCAGCATGGTGGGAAAAAGAAGAAAGGAAATAAAGGTGAGGGAAACCAAAACAAGAAAAAACCCACAAACAATGCTATCAGCCCAAATGGCACTTCTCCGTCCGAGTGCCGACATTCTCTTTGTTGGTACACAAAATGACAATTTAGGATTGAAGTTTTCCAAAACATTATAGATGGGCATGACTTGGGATGCATTTACCCCTAAACAAGCTTGCTATATATTTTTTCTAAGTGTTGAGTTGCATACACGACTATCTACATTGCAACTCGCGTACCATACACGAGTATTTTCATTGCAACCTGCGTACACCAGCATACGCGGGTTTCCTCCAAGCAACTCATGTGTCATACACAGGTTTCCTATATTAATAGTCGCGTACACCTTAGTTTGACTTTAAAAAATATAAACCGTGATTAGATAATATATTTGGGCTCTAATCCATATCTATCCCAACTTTTTCGACCACCCCAACCTTTGAAACCACTCTATTTCCCAAAGTATAAATAAAGGCCTTGGGGTGGGGACTAATCAATCAATTTTGGAGAGCAAAGTTATGCTAGTGGTATATGTTTAGAAAAATTGGAGCAGCAGAACTCAGAGTCCTTTGGTTGCAAAGGATACCTTGTCTCAGAAGCTGGGTTTTACTCTTATCTCATTCACCGATTGTTAATAAAGAGTATTCTTCTTCAAATCTTGTGTTGAGTCTATTTCATGTATTTTGGTTAATGAATATATTTGATTATATGATTGATATATTGTTCATCTAACCTATGACATATATATGCATGAAATATTATTTGAAGGATTTGCTCTTTGCAAGTGAAAGAGGTGCATCCCTGGAAGCTTTGGAGAGAAGAGGAGCGGGGGAAGATCAAGCTTGGATCAACAGTCGATAATTGGGTAAGTCAAGACTTTCTTCCTGTTCCCTTTCAATTCTATGGTAAAGTTGATTGTTTGCAAGGTTAGTAGTAAGTCGGTAACCCCAGACCCTAGGTTACAAGGGTGGTTTATATTAAACAACACCATATACACATTGTTTTAAGTAATCTGTCTGCCCATCTTGCCTCAAACACATTACGCTATGATGAAATCTTTGGATGACATTGGCGGTACTGTACGTGAGCATTCCTGCACATGGTTAGGATGCAAAAAATGATGTATATGTGCAAATGTATGGTAATATAGGTCAAACTCTATGTGGTATCTACAACGACAAGTGTTCCGGGTGGTATTTATTCTAACATACTAAAGCTTGAATTTTTCAAAATATCTTTTCTCGAGCCTTAGCTCTACGTGGGAAACGTTAGACATCTCGAACAGTTGAGTTTGTGTCATGTCAAGATAATCTTTAACATGAGGTTAATTGTTTCTATAACCCCTACAATGTTTTAACACATCCTTCATGTTAGAATAAGGCCTAGTGTTATCATGCCAAAACATGTACACTAGGCCCTTCACTACTTCGACTAATTTCATGTCTTTGTGCGAAAACCTACCATTAAATTCCCATAATGTTTCCATTTGTCCCTCTACAGCAAGGTTGTCTCTTCTTACTGAATATTTTTTAAGTGTGTTTGGATGTAAAAGCACAATTTGTGATGTGCATTTAAGTAAATAACGTTGTCTTGTGGATCTACATACAATTGATTCAGCTAATACACGACGAGCCACATTACAGTCCTATGAACGAGTTTTTTTACCAATCGATGTGAATGCAACAACAAGATATTTAACAATGTGATTACTTGATTTGATATTCTTCATTGTTCTTATGCCTAAATTTTTTCTAACAATTTCCATACTTCTAGATTTAAGCAAAGCTAAAAAAAATTGGCATTTACCAGCTTCGGATTTGTTATCAAAATATTGTTTCATTATTTGAGAACAATGACAAAGGATAGTGCGCTTAGCCGCCTTACCTTCCATGGATATCAATTCTCTCTTGTCCACTTGTATGTGTTTAGGAGTTCTCTTTCATTTTGATGCAAAATTTATTGTCGTTTACATCCACTACAGGCTGAAAACTTCGATTAGGATATTGAACCACATGCCATGGTTGTTGCTGAGTCACATTTACATCAGGAGTAACATAATTATTAAACTCTTCATAATATTTTCTGTTTACTAATGGATCAATAATATCAACTTCCGTATAACCGACTTCCTTTAATTTTGCATTATCTTTCTCAGCCTCTATGTCAGGTATCTGTTGAGGAGGAATGGGAACTGTTTGGTCATGTAATGAATGTTGACGATTTCTTGAATCTTACCTCTTTTTTTCTTTTTTATTTTCTACTTCTTCTAGTGTAAGCACCTTCCTCGCTGACTTTCAACATCTATTACATACATTCCCCATTGAAATCAACCCAATCTTGTACAAAACTATGGAATTATGTAAGTAATGATTAAATTGCACATTGAACAGCTCTCTATGCGCGGGTTCAGAAGAATTATGTCTTTCGCTATAGTAAACCTGGCCCACAACATGCAACCCAACATTTTTTATATAACACATATGGCATATGCGATATAACACACTTCCATTTTATCGCATATGCGATTTAGTGCATATGTGATATATCGCATATGCGATTTGTGCTCACTAAATATGCAACTTGACCGATCTATGGTTATCAAATATTAAAATATTAAATATCTAATGCATATCAAACTTGGACTGAAATATGTTAAACTTTTAAAACCTTACAATGGACCCCATACCAATGGTTAAGACCTCCAAACCTATCCTTGGACCATGGTAATGTCTATGATGTTGATGATCATGAATAGTATGACTATGACGACGATGATTATAATGATGATTATGAGGATGATGATGACTGTGATGGTGATTATAATGATGAGGATGATGAGGATGATGAGGATGATGATGAGGATGATGACTATGATGATGAGGATGAGGATGATGATGATGATGATCACGATGAGGCTGATGAGGAGGAGGAGGAGGATAGTGATGACGATGATGATGAACAATGATGGTGATGATGATGAGGAGGAGGAGGAGGAGGAGGATGAGGACGAAAATGATGAGTAACAATGATGGTTGATGATGATGAGGAGGAGGATGAGGATGAGGATGGTGATGAGGATGATGATGATGATGATGATGATGATGAGGATGAGGATGGTGACGATGATGATGATGAGGATGATGATGATGATGATGATGACGATGACGACGATGACGATGAACAATGATGTTGATGATGAGGAGGAGGAGGATGACCATGATGATGAGGATGAGGATCAGGGTGATGATGATGACGACGACGATGATGGTGATGATGATGATGATGATGACGATGACGATGATGATGAAAGATGATGGTGATGAGGAGGAGGAGGAGGAGGATGACTATGATGATGATGATAAACAATGATGGTGATGATGAGGAGGAGGAGGATGATGATCATGATGATGATGAGGAGGATGAGGTTGTTTTTGTTGATGATGACGATGATGATGAACAATGATGGTGATGATGAGGAGGAGGAGGAAGATGACTATGATGATGATGAGGAGGAGGAGGATGATGATAATGATGATGATGATGAGGATGAGGTTGTTGTTGTTGATGATGATGATGATGATGAACAATGATGGTGATGATGAGGAGGAGGAGGAAGATGACTATGATGATGATGATGAGGATGAGGGTGATGATGATGATGATGATGACCATGATGATGATGATGACGACCATGATGATGATGATGAGGATGAGGGTGGTGATGTTGATGATGATCATGAGGTTGATGATGATGATGATGACGATGACGATCATGATGATGATGAACAATGATGGTGATGATGAGGAGGAGGAGGAGGAGGATGACTATGATGATGATGATGATGAGGATGACAGTGATGATGATGATGATGAGGATGATGATGGTGATGATGATGATGAGCATGATGATGATGAGGATGATGATGATGACGATGATGATGAACAATGATGGTGATGAGGAGGAGGAGGAGGAGGATGATGATGATGAAAATGATGATGATGATAATGATGAACAATGATGGTGATGATGACAACGATGATGATGAGGATGACGGTGATGATGATGATTATGATGATGAGGATGAGGATGATGATGATGATGATGATGATAATGATGATGACAACGATGATGAACAATGATGGTGATGATGATGAGGATGAGGATGACGATGATGATGATGAGGAGGAGGAGGAGGAACAAAGATGATGATGATGATAGCTTTAGTTGAAACTTTGATTTGATTTTATTTTTGAAGCATTTGCAATGGAATGGTGATGATGAACAATGATGATGATGAGGAGGAGGATGATGACAATGATTATGATGAGGGTGATGACTATAATGATGATGATGATGATGATGATGTTGTTGTTGATGATGATGATTGCAATAATGATGATGATGAACAATGATGGTGATGATGATCATGATCATGATGATGATCACGATGATCATGATGATGATGATAATGATCACGATGACTATGGCTATGATGATGATGACGATGATAGTAATGAGATTCTGCCTGCTTACTATAAATACTAATTGCTAAATATTGAAAACCATCGAAATATTTAATAGACATATAAACACTCATTACATTGATGGCAACACACTTGTTTGAAGATTCCTAGTACCAGATGATCTGTTCTATTCTATGGACCATACATTTGCAAACATTGATGAACAACCATCCACCCCTCATATATCTCTCATCCCCCCCTCATATATCTCCCACAACCATCCTTCCATTCCCCTTATATTTCTCCTCCTTTCATCCCCCCCATATATGTCCCCTACCATCCCTCCCTCCCATGATTCCCTCTACACCTTCCTGTCCCACCTTTGACTCCCCCCCCCCTCTTAACCAATGTAATGTTTGGCCATTAGCCACCCCATAGACCACCTGGAGGGAATATTGGGAGTCTAAATGGTATTATAATGGGATAAGGATGAAATTAATATTTTTTAATCTCGTACCAAATTAGTTAACCAAAAACGCATATGCATTATAGCTTATTCATATCCCATATGAGCTATATCGCATATGCGATATTAATAAGCTATAACGCATATGCATTTCTTTTAAACTAAAAAAATCAGAGGGAATAAGGTTTGGCATTATGTTCGGAAATAGCTTCGGACTACCGAACCTATTGGCTAGGAAAAATAAACGAGGGCTATTGCTTGCCTTTTAGAACTCTATCAATATGCTTAGTTTCGATGACATGTTTTGCTATGACATACACATTATTTTTTTATGAAAATTTAGAATATTGTAGAGTACAATCTTATGATTCTAAATATGTAATTTTTTCCTTAAAACTATTATTTATTTATTTATTATTATTTTTCTAAATAACACACGTTAGTTTTTGAAAATAGATCGATTGTTTTTTATATAGATTTTGATTTCCATCACCATTTCCCAAGAAAACTACATGGTGCACTATACGAGAGAAATCTCTACGATATTATGTATAGAAATCAAGGATTTCATTATATTTTCCCCCTAAAGTATTGCACCCGCACTTAACCTTTTCATTTCAATCTTTTCTAACTTCAATAATTAATAATAATAAAAATAATTCATGAAAAATTCTGAATAAATAGTGTTGCACTAGGCCCATATGTCCTTTATATGTTTGCAATATTTTATCCCAAATTGACATTATTTTCCTTGTATATTGCTCCACCTGCACAAACATATATGTTAAGATGTGTTGAAAATTTGAAAACTCAATTTCATGGAAACTAATTTTATAATCATTTACACACATTTTGTCTGTCTAAATGCTATATATTATGAAATCTTATTAAATTACCTATCTTTTGTCTTTTTACTTCAGCTTCAAATAAGTTAGGGAAGTACCCCTAATTGTCACCTAAAGTCAGAGTCTCCAGGTTTTTCCGGTATTATGTGGCATCTAAAGTGTCTTTAAAGGAGTCCATGATTATGCATCAACCCACTAGTTAATCATGATTAAGAGTAAATGACTTTTAGAGGTGGAATTTATGTTTGAATTGACTTGGAATGGATATGTGATGTTGCTAGAAGGTGTTATTAATCATTTCCATCTCTTGGATCAAACATTGAAATAACTGTTGAATTTATTTTAATTGAGTGGTAATTAAAGAGACTTTGTCGTGGTTAAATATTCAAAAATGAAATTACATATTTGATTGACTAATATGTTGTGCTAAAATTATCTAATTATCCTTAGAGAGCTAATGATATTCCCCTGAGATCATTTTATATCGTCAGGGGACAGTAGAAGTGGTATCATAGCTTAGGTTCCAATATTGTGGTTGTTGGGCCCTTCAACGGGGTCATTATCTTTTGTATATGTGCATTTGGAGTTTACATGAATTTAACATCCCTTATATTAATACAAGACTAAGAATCCTCACTTTAGATATTAGTTCATTGTATGCCTTATAATTAATT
>LPNX010325324.1:263195-354326 GCA_001517045.1 Pseudotsuga menziesii | reverse complement strand
AAAGGTACTTCATGTACTCAGTAGTATATAGGAAGGCCCCTTTTGAACGATTGTGCATTAGACATCACTACTAGGGAGCTGAGCTCCCATGTACCTTGTGTATATCAGAGACACTTTTAAAGATCCTAAGACCCGTTGAAAAAACCATTTGACCGTCTTATCATTGCAATACACCGAGAACAACACTCGATGAGATTACTATGCATGTACCTTCTAGGTAGTCATGTATCTAGGAAACGGTACAGTCTTAATCCTCCTTGTCGAGTTTTACTATTGGACCCTGTGGTATATAGCGAGTTCTGATGATATGAAAATCCTGTGAGGATCCAGACCTTCAATCCATTCATGTCACAATTTTTTCTTGTTGATTTAGTTTGAGTAGTAATTGTTTTGTTTGATTACTTAGAGGTTTATTTTTTAGATCAGTTTGATTTTTCAAACTGTCTGGTTTCCCTTGGAGACGGTCCCATCGTATACAAGGATTATCACCTGAGTATCCTTTGAATCCTATGACTTAGTATCATATGGATAAAAATATGGAGAATAATTATGAAAATGGAAGTGCATCTATTCTTGAATTAGAGGGGGTTCCAGTTACAGAAGAGGGGGGCGAGTTCTCCCCTCCTGCTAATGTTTCCATTACTGATTATTTAGTACCAACTATAATGGAACAACCCTCATCTCATGACCCATATTTTTCCATACAAACCCCTACAGGGGATATGTTCAACTAGTTCAACCCTAATGATCCAGTTGCTACCATGTTTTGTCCAACTGCTTCATTTTGGGGAACCACCTTAGGAAAAGCTATCTCTGAATTCGGTTCTACCAGTGCCGATAATGTCTCCTTGATGAAGATGATGCCTAAGCTTGGAAGAGGTTTCCCTTATCTTCTTCCAAGTGATCTCCTTGGTGGATATTTGAACATCCCTTATAGTTTAGTTTTGGCTAATTCTCCTCTTGCTCCAACGATCACAAGACTCACCCTTCCGGTGGGAATTTCACAATATGCTCCAAATCCAACACCAAATTGTTCATTGGGAAGTTCTCCTATGCCTTCCATAGGTTTTCCAAATGTTGGCAGTTAGTATTTTCCCTCCACATCCTATGCAACTAGAGGACCTTACATACCTATTTTGTATAACATTTCGAGACCCACTCCTCTAGTTGTAGGATCTAGTGGACCCGTTGGTTATGGTCTTGTTTCACAACCACCTACATCTGCTTGGGTTCAACCACAACAAACCAATATTGGTAACCAATACTATAGTGGGCCATAATATAATAACCCCTTATATGTGCCTTACCTAGGAGGTGTTACCAACCAATGGAAATAAACTACTTATTGACCCCAAGTAGGGCCTAACCCGGGTCAATTGTTTGTAGGGAAAAACACTCCAAATTATCAACAATTTGCAGGTTACTATGGTCAACCTCAGTCGACCTATGGTCTTACTAGGGTGGCCATGCCTTATCAATATTATAATCATCCGCAACCCAATAGGAAACTCCCTTTTTTGGAAATATTGGATTTTCCATATTTGTCTAAATTGATTAATGATCCCATTCTACATGACCCTTTTTGGCCAACTATTCCGGTAGAGTTACCATCATACATTCCAAAGTCTGATGGAAAGCAAGGGGAAGATAAAAAAAATGTCATGACCTTCCATCTATGGTTTTCTTCGAACTCCTTGATGGATGATTCTATCCTTTTGCGGCTCTTCCAAATAATTTTGATCGGTACAGCCGCTAAGTGGTACATCGAACTTCCACAACAATTGTTTATGGATTTTAATTTGTTCGAAACAACATTTCTTACTCTCTTCCATCGATCGATCCATTATGAGACTGGCATAGATCTCTTGACTTCCCTTTAGAAAAATAACTCCACCCACATATTTGATCATATCCATGAATGAACGAGACATTGAAGATTGATCAAGGCTCCTATTCCAGATCAATTGCTAATTGATTGGTTCACAAAGTCATTGTTTCCCCCTATTTCCAGAGATGTGGCTATGGGAGGTCTTGTTACTGAGGAATAGGCTATTAGCTGTGCACAATACTTGGACTTGGTTTATTCCCAGTCCAGAACATTGTATGACTTGATCGCTCATGCTCTGTGTTCCAGCACTGATCATACTAAGCCACCTGTTTAACCTTATGTGGATGGTGTCGTAGGTACAATCCAACCTCCCTCCACAATGAAACATGCCAAGTAGAAGAGTTCATCTCCTGCTACCTCATCAACTTCTACTATTTTCGTTGAAGTGAATGAAGTACAATCCTCGCAATCACCTGGTAATAAAAAGAAAGGTAAATGTAAGTCCAAAAAATCCAAAAACTAGCAGGAGACTCCAAAGACCACGACTCTAGAGAATGAGTCAAAATTGAAAAGGAAAGCTAAGTATCCCTTCCTTTTGTGTGGAGGCGATAGAGGATAATTGTAAGAACACCCCTTAAATTTATATGTATAATAAATGGGTGAATCTTCCTAATATATAGGAAAAATTGAAGGGTATTTTATCAATAATATAATATGAATGTATAATTTTTTTGCTAATGTTTCATTCTGTTATAGAATCTTGCATAATATTGGCGAATCGTTTACTAAAATATAAGATAATGTAAAATATCAGCGAATATTTCATTGAATTATAAAATATTGTAAAAACATAGAAAATGTTTCTAATCAAATTATAAAATCTTGTAATGTCTTGGTGAATCTTTTGTTAGGAAGGCTCAACTTTTGATTATGCATAATACTAAGGTAGTGCAATACAAGAGCATATACGATATCTTGAATCTCTCAACCCTTAGACCCTCAAATGAACGAATGCATAAATGAGGAGAGGAGGGATTTATTTATACATTTCACAAGTAGTATTGGGTCACTCACAACTAGAGGTGTTGGTGAAACACAACTACACTAACTATATTCAAGAACAATAGGGACTCCATTTTTTATGTTGTCCCTTAATGGTCCAACGGACATGTAGGGACCCAAATCGCGACATACCAACAAACTGATAGAATTGAATACTTTACACTGTGGAGTGATTATGGAACCCACAAACCATTATTACAATGCAAAGTATTATCGAGACCCATAACCTTAATATAGTGTATGAATTCCCAAATAGACTCTTTTCCAAATATCCAATTTTTAAGATACCTTTTAAGAAAAAGATAACATGCTTAGATGTTTGTATATAAGAATGCCATTTTTTCCTTTATGTTGTTGACAATCAAAATATGAATATAGTAAAATTGTTTTATCACCTCATTGAATGCAAAATTGTTTTATCACCCTCATTGAATGTAAAATTTTATCACCATAATTGAATGTCTGCATCCATGTCCGAAACATATCTGACTCGACAGGATTTCCTCTAGCCTACGTTGTGTCGATTTAAGAGAGGAATATCACAATTTGTTGTGGTTGTTAGTGGAATTCAATGAGATTTTTGTTTTTCTCTAGCCGTTCATTGTCGATCTTATCTTAGTAAAAAATTTCGGTGACTTGCAATTTCCAAGAGGTCGGAGCCCGCATGGTGAGTTTTTCCATCGACGAGCACTGGCAAGTACCACATATGGTGACATATTATGCTACAATGCAAGTGGATTTCATAAATTTCTTCATCACGATTCCTAGGAGGGCTGGCGAATAAATATTACCAAGCAGATTGGCGAGTACCAGATTGGCGAGGGCTGGCGAATAAATATTACCAAGCAGATTGGCGAATAAATTTCTTCATAAATTTCTTCATCACGATTCCTAGGAGGGCTGGCTGGAGAGTACCAAGCAGATTGGCGAGTTTGTTGTTGTATTATTGAATGACGTTGAGCCACACCATTTTGAAATACACATACTTAATGACATTAAGAGTTTATGTATATAACTAAATATAATTGCATTCTATAATAAAATATGTGTACATTTACATTCCACATATATTGTATAAAATTTGTATTTATTATTTATTTAAATTTATTAGTCCTTGTCTCTTATTATTTCTTTCTGATATCTAATTTTATAATGTTTTAAAATTTTTTTTTTATTAAAATGCTGTTTTTAAAATTTAAAATATCATTTAACTATTCTTAAACTAAAAATTAAAAAAATTATCCCTGCTTTTGATGCTCGGAGATGATAGCTCAACCCACATGAAGAATGGAAAGCCATCATCAATTTTCATGAGAGGATTAATTGTGAAGTTAAGTCAGCTCCAGGAAAATCCATTTCTTTAGCATGAAGGTACCACCAACAATTTTCTTTGTATCAAGGTATGTCTGACAGTTCGAGAACCATGATAAATATTTTTGTGCCTACATCCAAATGATTTTACCACCAAGGGAGGAGCATATGAGACTCTGTAATTATCGCTAAACAATGTGTTCTAGATGCTATCCTCCCTTTAGCAACCTCTATTATCCCAGTTTGCCTGTTACCCATGAACTTAGTGCATGCATTCTAGGTGGGATGTAACTGGGCCTCCATCATGTGCTTTGGTCAGGTCGAACACGTTCCATTATGTTATCATCAAGGTAGAGGAGAAATTGTTTTCGTTCATCCTATTTTTTGTTGTGTAAACAAATATTCAATTTAATAGATACTTAGTGAAGAAAGCGTAGACACAAATTAAAATGGGTCATACATATTTTAGTGGAGCTATTATATGCCTCAGACCTTGATTATCCCTAAGATTTTAAGGTTCTTTGATCTACATGAATTTATATTTAGCTGCATCATTTTATGAATGCAATTTTTTAGTGATATTTTTTTTCATAAGGGTGTTTCTTCCAGCTATGTGAATTTGGATAAAGGAGTAGATAACTCTGCCAATATTGGGGTTTTCCTTCTACTTGTTTGTGTTTTAGGGATCAAATCCATTAATTCATGATTTGTTCTCTGGGAGGCGAACCATATAAATATGTTCTTCAACTTGCCTGAAATCAAGTCCGAGTTGCTAACATACTATAGGGTTACTATATTGTTAATATAAGTGAGTTGAGCCTTGGGCGGAGGAAAAGTTTGAAGATGGAAAACAAGGAATTGTTCAGGTAAATTGCATCTCCATTGATTTTCCTGACAAGAAATCCAAACGCTCGAATCGAAGACATTGGAAGTGTGAATAAGTTGATTACTTCATTTGGTTCCTTTGTAACTTGAACAACTATGACATAGATGATTTTTTTGGAAATCAATGTGCAAAAGTTTATATGAAAGTGTTTTCTTGGAAATTTTTGGGATTGAACATACAAAGTAAACTTAAAACATTTCTCTGCATCAATCAATATCATATAAATGGTATTTAAAGGCATTTATTCATATTTCTCCCTTCACATGTAATTATTTATAATTCATTCTCCTTGCTTTGTTTTCGAGTAATACAGGTATACATTATATACATTGTAGGCGCTATATACTTCGATTAGTATACAATTTTTCAAAATCTAGAGAAAAAGGGAGTTCCAATGAGATGGAAATTTTGATGATTCCTCACAAGAAAACGTGGGTATCAGTGGTGCAGGGAGGATGGATCCCCTTCCAAAAAGGGAAAAAATGACATTGAAATTGGGGTTACGTTGAGCCACAAACAACATAGATAAATTATTAGCGTCCAACAACTTTCTTTACTTGGATCAGAATTTGGAGAGGATTGGCCATATTTTGAAAACAAACCGAATTATATACTAGATTCCTTCCCAATCTAGTATTCCATTTATTTTCTTTTCTCTAATATGAATTAGAAAACCATGTATGCAATCATCTGTATTTATAGTAAGTGATACTATAAACTTTGTTTAGTTTTTTTTCCTTAAATTTCTTTTTTGTTTAGTTGGATGTTGTGAAATATCTTCGTGTTTGATGTAAATGGGGCCTACTGCAATTCATGTATACAATTGATTTATAAAGGAATGAGCTTCTTTGTAAATGTTGTCCAATTTCTTTGTGTTAGATGTAAACCAATCTAGTATTCCATTTGTTTTATTTTCTCTAATATGAATTAAAAAACCATGTATGAAATCATCTGTATTTATAGTCAACGATGCTATAAACTTTGTGCAGTTTTTTTCCTTAAATTTCCGTTTAGTTCAGCTGGATGTTGTGAAATACCTTCATGTTTGAGGTAAATGGGTCCTGTTGCAATTCATGTATATAGTTGATTTATAAAGGAATGAACTTGTTTGTAAATTTTGGCCAATTGTTTACTTGTGTGTATACAAACAAAGTTTTGAGTGTGATTTAATGTTTCAAAACTTTAGATTCACTTAGGTAGGATGACCACTTTATAGTTATTAATAGATATTCATATGATTTAGTCTTTTTTTCAAACATTATATTTCACTAAAAGAAAGTCACAGGTATAAGTGGAAATGAATATGATTTTTTTATTAAGAAAATATACTAAACTTTATTATCTTAAAAAACAATATGAATTAGCCCCACATTTATATATTCAATTTGTAAATATGATACTAAAGAGAATTACATTTACATTTTTTCTTTTACCAAGAAAATAGATTAAATGTTTCCATCTCTTTTCAAAGGAAAAAATACCATCCTTTGTTATTCATAATACACATTTTTACTATTTTTGTAAATGTGATGTAAAGAAATTCAAATAAGGATATATACACTTTGTTTTTTTTGTATTATTGTGTTGTGAGGCATGTTTCATGGAAAATGATATTCCATTTAATTTGAAGTATTAAAATAATTTAAAATTTGTAAATGAATGTGTAATTATATATATATATATATATATATATATATATATCATTTTGTTATTGGTTAAATAATTTATGATGGGACATAAATATATTTGAGAGTGATTTTATTTTATTTGTTATTATTTTTTATTGAAATTTTCATGTGCTAACTTTGATCTATATAAAAAATAAATAAAAATAAAAATAAAAAAATTGTTATCAAAATTTTTATTATTACCACCATTTTTTTTTACAAAAATGATTATGATTTATATATAGGTGGTTTAACCACAAAAACAGAGCCATAATAACATATGTTCCCTTATGATAGTGGCAATAAGAGTTCAAACAGTGCCAATATTTATAGAGCTCATACAGTGCCAGTCCTATATAACTTAGATGGTGCCTATCCTATACAGATTACTGAGATAAAAAGGGAGTTTGAAGACTTCTAGCTAAATGCTAATATCTGCAGACAGACACAGGACATCCAAAACGATAATTAAAAGACTGAAATTCATTTGGTTTTCTCTCCATAGTGAGAAGATGAACCTGAGAAGTTCACTACTTCCATTTTTACCACTTTCAATTCCAGCTTCTCGAACTTAATTTTCAAATCTTCCAGCATCCCTGTCACAACATTTTCAGTGTGAGAAATCGATTGGGAAAAATATTTCCTCATGGAAGCCATGTCCCTGTCAACATTTTCCAGCCGCCAACCTCCCTTTGAGTCGATCTTGCCAAGGTACCTGTTCAACTTCTTGATTTTCTTCTTGATCTCCCAGATATCCGTCTCAACGAATAGGAAGGAGGGGAAGAGCCGGTGGACTCAGAGGATGCCAAGGACGCTTCCATGATGCAAGTAACAGTTTGAACACTCAAAAATTTCGCAAATTCCTCTTTGCTGCAGAGTAAGTAGAGCATAAAACAATGTCCATTCCCCTTGTCCTACCTAATAACCTTGCCACCCAAGATGCTCCAAAAAACCATGATTGCCTCAGAATCCTTACTTGATTTTGCTTGAGGTAGATGGGACATAATTCCTTCCATGAGTTGGGAACAGTCCTGCCCGACCATACAAGAATTTAAAACAAACATCAAAGCCATGTCCTTGCACACGCGCCGTGTCCTTTCCAAATAGTTCGCCACAAGGTGGAGGCATGCGTCACATGGGAGAGCTGACATATGACATATGTCACAAGGGAGTTAAGCCCTAGGGGCAAGGCCAAGGTCCTATGGGGGTTGGACAAAAGTGTTGGCCCCATTTCTCAACAGAATTTTGAAACCAAGGGTGGTGCTAATTTTAGCCGCTAGGTCTACTTTACAATTGTGCTTCCTTAAGATGTGGAAGAACTCGAATTTGCAAAAAGAATTGACCAAGGCTTGAATTTTCCTAATTAGCTGACGGAGATGCATCTAGGACGAGAGATTATTTTTAGTGAGGGATTGAATTATTATTCGTGAGTCTCCCAACACTATAAGGTCATTAATTCCCCAGCTCCTAGCAATCATAAGTCCCTGCCAGAGGGCCAGTGCCTCTGCTATATTATTTGTTTCCCTTACTATCCTCCAAGAGAAGTTGGTTTCCAGCTGACCATCCGGGGAGATGAAAACCATGCCCCCACTACCGCCCCATACTACCAACTTTATTATTATTATTACTTGCTCAACCAAATCCAAATATCAATAATAATGTAACTCAATCGAATCAATTGGTGTATACTAATGAAGTGGGTGATTGCAATTTTATTTAATTTACATGAGAGTCACTTCTATAAACATTTAATGTTATATTTTTGGATATATATCATTTCATTAAATGTTATATCTTGGATATATCATTTCATTAAATTTATTAAATGAATAATTGCTTGGTAAATTTATGTTTTTCTTTATTTTTCCATTTTTTAATTTTTTTATTATATATTTTTTAATATATTATCAAATCTTTGTAATAGCTAAATAGTCAACATAATTTTTTATTTTTAGAAAAATCATTTAATAAGCCAAAATTTTGAAGGGATTTGGTGACTATTGGTAAGAAAATTTGGAATAAATGAAAGTCAATGATAGGGATTAATAATAGTGTGATTGTTATTAGTAAAATCAAATATGAATAGTGAAAAGTCTTCCCTCTTTATAAAAGATGGATATTGATGGATAAAATGTGTTCTCATCATACACCTCATTTCATAAATTTCCTAAATGTCTAGATGTTGTCATGGGACCACATAAGAGACATATATATTTACCAATTTTTTTTTTGGAAAGCTTGAAGTCAAAATAATGTTAATAGAAGAAAAAATATCAAACAAAAATATTTGAAAACTCCAATGCCTAATTTTTGGGAGACAAATAAGCACCAACTTTATCTTCTTTGAAGGTGAAAGTAGAAGAATGCTAGAAGTAATATATAAGTCAATACTATAAATTATTCAATCCTAATATTTATAAGCCTTGTACTTTGCTCCAAATTGAAATATGACTCTCTTTCTTGTCTCCAAATTCCAATGCTCATTATATAGGAGACAACTAAACATTATGTTTAACTTATAAAAGTTAAACAATGTTAGAAGCACCATTTGAATATCCATTCAATGTCAAAGAATTTTTCATAAAAATAAATTTGTTTATACATATTTTATGACTATATAGATTAAAAAACTCAAATCTCAAAGCACAATTCATTGTAGAATATATAAACATTTACACATATTTTTAATATAATGTAATTATTGTCTTTGAGAGAATTTTTAAGATGACATGTTTTAAGTTTATTCATAGATACTTATTAAACCTGTACTCTATTATGAACATATTTTTAAATTTTTTTTTTTAATATTATATTCTATTATAAAAATAAACAAGAATCAGCTATGACATAGTAAATTACCATATATATCTTTTACTCCATCAAACAACTTTCACATTAAAAGAAATGTTATGTAAAATTTTTTTTTATTAAATTTATTAAATTTTTAAAAATGATTGTTTTTTAACTACCTAAAATATTCAAAAATTGTAAAATGTGCACCCTTTCAAAAGTTGGTTTACAAAAGTGTGGAGTAAATTAATGGATGTCATATAGTAACATAAAACATCAAAAAATGGGAGCTACTAGGATGTTACCCCAAAAGAATTTTTAAGATGAAAGGTTTTAAGTTTATTCATAGACACTTATTAAACCTGTATTCTATTATTAACATATTTAATTAACGTTTTTTTAATATTATATTCTATTATAAAAATAAACAAGAATCAGCTATGACATAGTCAGTCACCATCTACATCTTTTACTCCATCAAACAACTTTCACATTAAAAGAAATGTTATGTAAAAAAAAAAAATTCTTAAATTTATTATATTTTTAAAAATGATTGTTTTTAAACTACGTAAAATATTTAAAAATTGTAAAATGTGCACCCTTTCAAAAGTTGGTTTACAAAAGTGTGGTGTTAATTAATGGATGTCATATAGTAACATAAAACATCAAAAAATGGGAGATACTAGGATGTTACCCCAATATAAATATCTTCACATGGTAAAGTCTCACATAGATCGAATTAGCAAAAAAACCAAACTCCCAAGTTTACATTGACACTATGAAGGCCAAGTGAAATAATTGATGCCATCTATTCACATGAAACCAATTCAATTTTCTAGAAATATAATAAAGGTAGTTCATGATTTACTAAATTTCTTTTGTATGCAAGGTCGGAGTGAATGGCATCGTTAAAATTAGATTTATCAGCTACCAGAATCAATAGGGTTCGACTAGCTACCGGGATCAAGCTCAACTCGGACTCGGGATTTGCGGTTGTTCGATTTGCTACTCTTTCGAATAGATAGTTTGTGTTCTAAATTTTAATAGTTCAACAAACTAACTTTTGTGTTGGCAATCAAATTTTATTCAATTTTAAAAATTAGAGCTCTTTAAGTAGTATGGTTATCAATAATACGACAATTAATGCTATCGGCCTATTGAAAATATTAAAAAAACATCAATGTCTAGACGACAACTAATGTCATCGACCTATCTATAAATGTTTCTCATAGAGATAATTTTAAGAACACATTTGAAATTTATATGTATAATAAATGGACAAATATCCCTAATATATAGGAAAAATTGATGGTTATTTTATCAATAATATTATATGCATATATAATATTTTGGCTAATCTTTCAATCTATTATAGAATCTTGTAAAATATTGGTCTTTCATTAAACTATAAGAGATTGTAAAATCTTGGCGAATATTTCATTGAATTATACAATATTGTAAAATCTTGGTAAATCTTTTATCACATTATAAAATATTGTAATGTCACTATAAGAGATTGTAAAATCTTGGCTAATATTTCATTGAATTATAAAATATTGTAAAAACTTGGTAAATCTTTTATCACATTATAAAATATTGGAATGTCTTTGTGAATCTTTTGCTAAGAAGACTCAGCTTTTGATTCTGCAGATTACTAAGGCAGTGCAATAAAAGAGCATGTACCAAAGCTCGAATATCTCAACTCCTAGACCCTCAAATGAACAAATGCATGAATGAGGAGAGGGGGGGTTTATTTATACACTTCTCAAGCTATATTGTGTCACTCACAACTAGAGGTGTTAGTGAAACACAATTAGACTAACTAGATTCAAGGAAAGTGGGGACTCCACTTTTTATCTCGTCCGTTAATGGTCCAACAAACATGTGGGGACCCAAATCTTGACATACCGACAAACTAATAGAATTGAACACTTTACACTGTGAAGTGATTATGGCACACATCAACTATTATTACAATGTGGTGTATTATCGAGACCCACAACCATAATATAGTATGAATTCTGAATTAGCTTATTTTCCAAATCTCTCATTTTTAAGCTACCTTTTAAGAAAAAAATAACCTGCATAATTATTTATCGATACAAATGCCACTTTTTCCTTTCTTTTGTTGACAATCAAAATATGCATTATGCCATCTGATTTAGAATTTCTAGAGTTAGTTAGAAACTTGCAATGGTTATTAGATATAAGAACATACACTAACAAGAATAGAAAACAAATTAATTCATCGTCACACATATCATTAGAACTACTCTGTTAAATACTATTTTTTTGGATAAACTAAGGATGTGTTTGTATCCATGTCTTTGAAATTTTTGAAAGCATGCAAAATGTGGTAAAATTGTTTTAGCACCCTCATTGAATGCAAAAGACTAGATTTGAAATAACATAATGTCTACATCTCAGGTCAAGCATGCACTGTACATATTATATATAATCACAATGGAAATGAAGTATCATGTTCCAACTAAATCATATATTTAGCATACATAACTAGATCCATTTCTAGACAATGATAGCAATTACACGTCAAAACAAATCACCCCAAAAAAATTTACTTCTAAACGACCCTTACAAAAAACAAAATTATCGCAAAACAAGTACTGGACCTAACAAATTTAGGTCACAAATAAAATTGATGAACTTTGTAATATGAATAAAACAATATACCAGTCATGAACTTCTCAATACAAATAAATAAATCTACAAGTATGTTTTGGACAACTCTATAAGAACATAGGAAAAATAATGACCATTCCATTGTAGCCCCACCATTATAATCAGTGTGCATTCATCTATATTATAAAAATCCCAAACATCAATAATAATAGACATAAAATATGGACATATACACTCTTACTAATGCATTAGATCAAATAATAATAGTAGAGCAAGATCCTAATAAAATCACAGTTTAAACTACTGGGTCAAATTCAGTTTGAATATATACAAATCATGTGGCGTCTCTCCATCAAGAGTAGTAGATCCACTAACAACATATAAATATCACTCTATAGTTTAAAAATGATAAGGAAAAAAATAAATCATATATTTTGAGCTCTATAACACTTTCACAGAACTAATACTCCTAGGATAGAATAAAACCCTCATAACATCGAATGATCCCTAAGAATCAAGAGTGCCATAGAATTCAACATGCCTAAAAAAAAATCCATCATAAAAAAATATCATAAAAAAACATGATAAAAAGTGAGTTTACAATATAATAATCTATTGTAACTCTGGATAAAAGGCATAAAAAGTTTGATAAAAAGCATACAATGTTTTAATTATTGGATGAAAACCATGATGTGAGTTTGTGTTCTCTAATAAATTGCATGTGCAACATGCCCCTTCAATACTTGAGCTTTCGACAATGGAGATGTTACGCAGAGATTAAAATGTCGAGAATACTAAGAATGAAAAGTGGAATTGCATCTACCAGAACCTTGACCCTGCAAGTGCAATTTGATGTGGGTGAACCATCAACCATTGTAGCCTTTAAATAGAAAAAAACAGCCCATAATCTTCCCTCCAATATTGGAAATCAATGGATGAAAGAAGATTTCACATTAAATTGAGTAAAAATATAGGCAAATGCAACCATATGCCTAAATTACAAGGAAAATGGAGGGCAAAATAACCCTTGGAAGCCTCTATTACTAAAAATTAGGGGCAAAAGAGTGATTTCACTAGATTTTCTCTAAAAATTGGGGACGAAAGATAGAATGGAGGGAGATTTTGTTAGGGCGAAAATAGTTTTTTTTTTCATTTTCCTCATCAATAGACAAGAGGCTATTATTCATTTTGGATTTATTTGTTTTCTAATAAATATTTGGCGAATATATTTTAGTTGAAAAAACCATTAACATATAACAAAATAGCCCACTAAATTTTTGTAACCTCCTTAATATAGTTCATGAGCTATATATAGCCCCTAAAATTATCCATGGTCCCTTGTCGGTGACATTAAAAAAAAAATTACTAGTTATATTAACTTATAAAAAAGTTCGAATACTTTGATACAAAATATTAAGTTTCATTTTTTTTTAAATTAAAAAATTTATGTAATTTATAAAAAATAAAAGTTTGATATAAAATTATTTATTTTTTTAATTTAAAAGTAGTATAATAAAATAATTTTTATATACTTTTAAATAAATCAGTAAACATTTTAAAATTAATTTATATCTATATATTTGGAGAAAATAATTGATGATCATGAGCAACAATTTTCCCTTTTTTTAATATCGCATAAATTAAGAACTGAGTGCATTGTATATACAATGTAAATTTTAAAGTAATATGAAATAATAAAATAAATAAAACACGGCGCAATGACGTTCGATTTGGATAAAGTCTAAAACATAAAATAATTGCAATGCTAGCAGGGAAATGACGGGTGCAAAAGTATTTCAGGCACATCAAATTGTTCATTGTTCATGAATTTGTGGAAGAAAATATGAGAAATCATTGGCGATCACTAACCGTGCGGTAGAGTCTTAAGTGTTGCTTGGGTGGTGTATAAAGCAATTCTAATCCAATTATAACAGACATATAAACCATCTTACTTAGCTTTTAATGCTGCACTTAGTGATTGCCCTTATTGAAATGATTAAAAGTTGTTGGATGCTGCACTTAGCGATTGACCCTAGTGAAATGATTAAATGTTGCTTGGGTATTGTATACATAAACAATATGATGCCATCCCATTCCAACAAGATAGGCGTTGGTTTAAGGGTCAACAATTTGGCCCTGCAGGTGTTTGTCTGAGTTTGGTATTCAATTTTGATGGTAATTGTCTTCGACTTTTTTTAAATTACTCTTTATCACTTTAGCTCTTTGTTCCATCTTTTTGTATCTACGCAAACTCATTGTCGATCTTCATAT
The DNA here is from genome assembly GCA_001517045.1 of Pseudotsuga menziesii. Classification (NCBI taxonomy): domain Eukaryota; kingdom Viridiplantae; phylum Streptophyta; class Pinopsida; order Pinales; family Pinaceae; genus Pseudotsuga; species Pseudotsuga menziesii. The sequence goes on along the minus strand of LPNX010325324.1, from coordinate 339,871 downwards.
AAAAAGAAACCCAACTACCAAAATACACGGGTTTTCAACCACTATATCCACCATTTATCTAGGAAACCTTTTCACTAAACTGGTTCATCAACATGCTAAAATTTCCCTTAAAAATAACTTGACCCAAACATTTCAACACTCTACAATTGACTCATGTGCACTTCCCCTTCAATCGAAGATTCAACTTCTTCAATCCAACTTGAAGCTAGCATATGGGTGCCATACCTCTTAGAGTGGTTAATTCGACAACTTGATGCAACAATCTCTCTACCTATGAGAGAGTATCACATCCTATGATCACATCCGCCTTTGTGCTAGAACATATTTTCCTACTTAATAGGGGTTACTACTAACTTGGGGAACACAACCTGGTTATAACTAGGAACTACAGATTGGACCAACCACTGGGATAAACATGCCTTTAATAGGCCTTACAACAATTTCCCAATTACATTTAATTAAGGTAAAATAGAAATAATTTTCAGTTGTGTTCATTACAAATATTTTCATCATAACCATAACCATTTTTTAGTCTTATTGCAACTAGAGTGTTTGTTTGTCATGGATCTAAAGCGTTGTTTGTTATATTGTGCATACTTCCAACACAACCTATGACACTGGTTTGGAAAACTAAATTGACACAACAATATCATGCTTGACATTTTAAGTGGACATGCTCCTTGTCACATTCAATTTACAAATGCAAACATTGAGACATGCAGTGTCAGGTACCACCGAACATGCACTCCACATTTTTGTCTCTTACAATGACCTATTTAACCATTCTCACTTTTATCACACATTTATCCTTAGTCCAATATATTCCCTTCTTTAATAACCTCTAACTTAGATCACCAAAAATAGATTTCATTTTAAGTAAAACCTATATATCCAACGAACCACACGCATTGAACAAACAATTGTCCATATGCCAATAACATTACTTAATAGTGGGTCTATATAATCATGAAGACCAAACAAATTCCCAAATAAAATACAAATACCTGAATATTGTGTAGTGCAACTATCATCTTAACATTTGGTTTCTCATACACCACACTTTGCCATAGAAGGAGGTATATGTTGATTTTATTTAGAGACTACAAGTTGAGCCTTTATATGCATGGGATGCTATCCATTCTCTTTTATATCCAAATCCATTTGCATCGTGGGTTCAATAATGTATTTTTGGTCACCAAATCGAATCTCCTGGTCCCTTTCACGACTCGTCTCTCACACATTCCATCTTTTTTCGGAAATGCCCATGAGGAAGATGAATCGCTTTCACCTTGGTGTGTTCATCCTCATCACAGATGAAGAAGAGTTGCAAACATTATGGTTCCTCCACCTTATCACCATTGTCACACCCTCAACAATGGCAGATTGAAATTGTACTTGTTGGTGAAATTGGAATCATCTTCCAGCATCAATGCATAGCTCCACTCTATTAAATTAATGCTTACGACTTTCGATATTTGGGCCTCATGAAATGCTTAATTCGTGCATAAGATATGATATAAATGGTAATATATTTCCTAATCCATCGAACCAGACTTAGATTGAGCAGCAGTAGGTCAATACAACAACATTTCATCATAGAAATGATCAACAAAACAATTATTGAGCTCTGTAGGAAACAATAAGCATCCTTTCACAATAGATTGAGAGTTCTTACATAGTAAATAATAATTTTTTTTATCCATCCTCCAGTCACAAACCTCATAGAACGATAACATCATAACATTCACATTGGAAAAATATACTTGCAGTATAGTATTTTATGTAGACATTAACATATGCACTATATGCACTGACATGACAAACCACATGAAATCAAACAAAACACATTAATCTACTCTATTATCTACAAAGAACTTTTACAAGATCTTCATTATCCCGGGCTTGCTATGAGGGCGTTATGCCCAAACTTGCTCTTGTAATACCCTCATTTCAACCCTTAGAATGTATTGGCCTAATATGTAAATATTGTGTATATGTGGTGTATGAATTCCTAGCATGGAGCTTAAGGTGAAGGCTCTGCTAGTGAATAATCGACGTTTAAAAGGAAGGTATTTTATGTTAGGATTAATTAATCCTACCTTTCCCCATTTGGTATAATTTTCCATTTTCCTAGCTTAGGAGGTCTACATCACTTCTCTAGTGCATGGGGGACACACCTAGGGGAAACCTACAACTTATTGTGCCTCTTTGCATGAGTTTACAAGTCCGAGTGACCAATCCCTATAATTTAAGAACCCACTATGAGTGCCACGAGCAACATCCTTTAGTTGACCCTAGTAGGTATTCAATTATGTTAAGTTATTCTTGGATTACCATCATTTACTTCACTCTTAGTCATCCTAGTGTGATTTTGCATGATTTAAGGGAGTGTGGGTGCCCTTGTCCATCTACCCTCTTCAGTTAAATAATTGTATACTCAATCAGTGATTTGGAGAAGCATTGGTGAGCTCTATTGGTGATTTTTTCCACTTGAGCTAGCATCGGAGACATTTTGAGTTGGTGAATGCGAATACTATCCAAAGAATTCAAATTCTCCCTACTGTATGACTATTGTATTACAGAGACATTAATGATAATCAGTGTAATGATATTCTGGCCATTTATTTCCTAATGTGTGTGTAATTTCTGCCATGAATCTATTGATCAGTTTACATTAAATTATGCATTCTTATGAAACCTTCTTTTCAGATTGCTTTCATTCAGGTCTGAGAACCATGCTTCACCAAATTTAACATGGTATCAAATTAGGTATTCATGCCAGCAACAAACCTTAGAAGCTTCCATTGATGCACCAAAAGCAAGTGGGTTCCACATAAATCTTGGAATTATTGCCTTGCTCTCTCTGGATTATGTCTAGAGAAGTCTATCCAGGTGTGACGCACCCAGAGAAAGTGCACATGTCAAAGTGGATTGTATTTGATCTAGTGTGGTAGCGAACTGAAGTGTTTTGAAGTGTTTTTCCAGGTACATTAAAATATTTCTTGAAGAATTTGTTGTTTTAGAAGCTATGAAATGAAGAATTAAACATTGTTGATTCCCATAATCCTTACACCCTTCAATTACCTTAATTGGAGGGAAGATATGCAAATTGTCTTGTGCAACAAGGGTCTATATAGGGTCACCATGGGAAGATAAGTTGAACCGCAGTAGTATGTTTAAACATTCAAGTATATGAATAAGCTTGATGAATCTTTTGGATTCATTTTCATCCACATCTTGTGGGAGATATTGTTCCATATTGATGTACTCAAGACTCCAAAAGAAGTATGGGATAAACTTGAATCTTTGTTTGGAAAATAGGATGAGCTGAGAATCCATATCTTGGAGAATGAGCTGGTAACACTACAGCCTAGTAACTTCGAAACAATACAACAATTATTCACTAAATTCAAATCCCTTTTCATGCAATGCAATTTGTGTGGGATTGAGAAGGATGAGAAACTGGTGCTCTTCATTCTAAGAAAAATAGGCTCAGAATTCTTAGTGTTTGTGTCTATTTTCCACTCTGGGAGACTGAAAACTCCAAATTGGTGAATGCCATCCCTTGATGCCTTCATAGAGTCACTAATATAGGAACAAGGTAAGCTGATTCAGATGGGAGTTCTCAAATCCTCCAAGAATCATGCTCTCTTAGCTAGATAGACTAAGAATGCACAAGGAAATGGGAAGCAAAGAGGTAAAGAGAAAAAGAACACTGATATGAATCCAAAGGATAAGCAAAGTCCTTTGAATGGAGCCTCTGGCTCAAATAAATATAAGCACAAGAAGTTTGACAAAGCCAAGTTGTCTTACTGGAAGAGAGGATTTCATCAAGAGAACTAGTGTATGAAGAAGACCATTGACCAAATGTCTAAGCTCCTTAAAAAAAAAAAATTCCTTTCCTGAAGGTGTAAAGAAGTATAAAGTTGGTAATAAGACATAATAACATGAGAGGTGCCATTATTTGAAAGTAGGCTTCACTTAGTCAAACTCCTATCTCATTGATTCTGGAGATTCCAACCACATGGTTTCCTCCAAAGAGTGATTCACCTCTCTGGATCTCTCTAGAGGACCAAGCATCCATATCAGAGATAATTCACAAATCCCAGCTATCAGGAAAGGCTCCATTAAAATTGAGCATGGAGATTTGTTGAATGTGCTCTATGTTCCCTCCCCAGTATAAAAATTATTATCTATATACCAGATGACACATACTAGTTCTCCCAAGAGAGTCACATTTGATCCTAACACAATGGAGATTTTAGAAGTCTCTACCAGGCATATGATAATGAAAGGAGTTTCTAATCATGCCTTCAATGAATATGAGTTTGCTAAACTTATTCCTAATTCATATCCTAGTTCCTTATTGAATCATGCCAATAACATAAGAAACTTGTGGCATGGAATATTTGGCCACCTAAACTTCAAGTATCTCCAACATTTGCACAATGAAAATATGGCAGAGGGATTGCCTCTAATCAATTCCTTTGAAGGAGTAAGCACTAGTTTGTTGGTAGGGAAGCATACAAATAAAAGGTATGAGGTTGGGAAGGAAAGAAGAGATTCCTCCACATTAGATCTAATTCACAGTGATGTCTCCAGACCAATGCCTACAACATCTATAAATGGACCCAAATATTTTCTAACCTTCATTGATGATTGTTCAAGGTATTTGTGGGTATAATTTCTGAAGTAGAAGTCTAAGGTATTTGAGACCTTCAAAAAATTCAAATCCTTGGGTGAGAACATTCTCGAAAAGAAGATCAAAGAACTTAGATATGATAATGGTGGTGAGTATGTCAAAAGAGAATTTCAGCATCTTTGTGCATCAACATACATTCAAATGCAACACTCAGTCTTATACACACTACACTAGAATGGTGTATGAGAGGAAGAACAAATCCTTAAAAGAGATGGCTACAATCCTTTTAGAAGCAAGAAGTCTTCCTCCATATATGTGGGCTCAAGCAGTCAATTGTGCTTCATATATCCAAAACAGGGTACCCCACAAGTTGGTGATTGGGGTCGCTCCTTTTGAAGCTTTGACGGGACATAATCCCAATTTCTCACATCTGAGAGTTTTTGGCTCCAAGCATGGGCCATAATTTCCTTTGACAAGATAAAATTCTTCCAATCCCATAGTAGCGAATACATACTATTGGGATATGTATGTGATGCTAAGGAATACAAGTTGATGGACCTTGTATCCAAAAAGTGCTTCATAGAGTGTTGTGTGCAATTTGAAGAATATTAGGTGAATGATCCACACTTAGCCAAAGAAGAAGAAGGTATAATTTCTCATTCATTTCCATTTGCAGATGATGATGTATTGTCTAATGTTTCATATTTAGAAGATGAGGACCAATATAATAATGATCTTGATATTGAGATTGAACCTCAAGACGACCAAGATCCATATCCAACACCTACTCCCAATCAGAGACCTAAATGGGCCCAAAATCTCATTGAAGCAACTAGTAATAGTGCTAGGGATCCAAATGACAGAAGAAGAAACAGGTCCCTGGTATCAGGATGAAGATGTTGCACTCTCCCATTCAGATCCACTTCTCATAGAGAGGTGTTTCATGATGACAGGATCATATCCTTAGTGATTCAAATAGGTTTTCTATGATCCAAGATGGCAGGAACTATGGATGATGGATTTGATTCACTACAAGACAATCAAACCTGGGATATTGTCACTTTGCCTCCTGGGAGGAACTTAGTTCAATGAAAATCGATCTACAAGACTAAGATAGCATATGATGGAACCACAACCAAGTACAAGGCTTGGTTGGTGGAAAAGGGTTACTCACAAGTCCATGGGCTTGACTAGAACAAGACATTCACTCTTGTATCAAGAATGGACTCCATAAGGATAGTTTTATTCATTGCAGCTTCAAAGAGTTGGGAGGTACATCACATGGATGTGAAGAGTTCCTTCCTCCATGGTGATCTAGAAGAGGAGATCTATATGAGACAACCTGAGCAATATATTGAAGATTCATCCTTAGTTTGCAAACCGAGGAAATATACCTATTGGCTTAAGCAATCCATAAGGGCATGGTATGCCAAGATGGATTCCTTCCTTCTATCACAAAACATTGAGAGATGCATATCTAACTGTAATGTATACATGTAGCAGAAAGGGGAATTCCTCTTGTTTATTGTTCTATAGGTGGATGAATTTCTCATTACTAGTATCTCTACTACTAGATTGATAGTTATCAACTCAGCTTTGAGTGAATCTCTCTCCATGAATGATCTAGGACTCTTAAGGAAATTCATTGGTATCGAAGTAAATCAAAAGGCTTAAGGAATCATAATTACATAGTATAGATACATTGGAGACTTACTCAAAATATTTCACATGACATATTGTAAAGAAGCACCTTTCCCCTTCCTATCTGGCATCAGGTTGGAAGAAGGTGGTTCTATTGATGTATATGTAACTTCGGAATGTATTCACTTCTATTTATTATTTATTGTAACCCGATGTTTATTCCGGGATGTATTTGTAATGTACTTGAGTCATGTCATGCCCCGATGTTCCTGTCGGGAGGTTCTATATTGTAAACAAGTCATGTCAAGTTATTGTGGGTAACCCTCCTATTGATGAAGGGTTAACGTCCCTACAGTTCCGTGGCACTAGGGTTATTAGACTCACCTAGTGAAGTCGGCCCTAGTAGGGTTTAGGCATGTCGAGAATTAGTATAAATAGAGAGCTAGCCTATCTATTTAACACACACTCACTCACACTCAGTTGTAGCACATAGATAAGGAAGAAGAAGACACCGGGGCAAGGAAGAAAGAGGTTATTGTTGTTGGGAGATCATCTTACTGTTTCGGGGTTTTACTTTTGGTATTGATTCTATCTCTGAGGAAGTTGCGGGGTTTTCTCCATTTATGGTTTCCCCGAGGGAAAAAACTATGTTCATTGTCTCTTGTGTTTGATTTTTATACTTGTTATTCTCTTAGTTAAAGATCCTAACATAATGCTAGCTTGAATGATAAAATCTAACATGGTATTAGAGCTAACCTGAGAAGTAGACACTATGCAGCTGCGGGAACTAGGGCTTCCTACATTGTGGATCTCTCTCCACATATTTTTAGCAAAAGAAGGTTGGAATAACTCTCCTCCTTAGGGCACATCTTTCTATTGAAGCAGAATCCGATTCTGAGGTTTTTCAGTTTTGGACCCGACACTGCTGCTGAAAATTAGGGCTTTCCACAGAAGTGGAAATTTTCAGTGAGTTGAGGCCTGGATTGATATCCTCGTCAAAATCAAAGTTAGGGATCAAAATCAAAGCATTTGGTTGGATAGAACTCTGGAAAAGCAAAACCCTAATCTACTCCTGATCCAGCATTATAGAATTTCAACTCCAAATCCAGATCTGACATCTTGAACTGGTAAGATCTAAATCTTTTGTATTTCCAGTTGAGGTTCTCAGTTAAGGTGTCTCACCATACCAAGCTTGATGAAAAGCTTGAGGGAGCTGACAAATTCCGATCCTGGAAGTATAGGATCTCCCTGGTCCTGGAAGAAAATGAGTTGGACTCCTATATCAATGAGGAGGTTCCAGTTCCAGAGGGAGATGAGGCTAAGGCCTTACACAAGAAGAAGTTGGTAATGGCAAAGAGGATCATTGCTGATTCAATCAAGGTTCACCTCATACCACAGGTGTCCTCCCTAAAGACACCTAAAACTATGTTTGATGCCCTAACCAAATTGTTTGAAGGAAAGAACATAATCCGGAACATGACTCTAAGAAACCAACTAAAGAATGTAAAGATCCAGAACGCTGAGACTATCCAATCTTACTTTACAAGGGTCTATCAGATCAAGGAACTACTGGAAGTAGTAGATGAAGAAGTAGAGAATGCAGAGGTTGTGATGACCACCTTGAATGGTCTCCCTAGATCATGGGACTCTTTTATTCAAGGAATCTGTGCCAGAAAGAAGTTAGTCAAGTTCAGCAGACTATGGAAAGAATGATCTCAATAAGAAGCTCGCATAGCAGCTTGAGAAGAAAAGATGGGAAGTGAAGATCAATCTCTCACAGTACACTCCAAGAAAACCAAAAGAAGTTCTCATCACTCCAGAGGTAAGCATTTTTCTAAAACTAACTCTAGAAAAGAATTGTCTAGAAGCAGATGTTATACATGTGATGAAGTAGGACACTTTGTAAAAGATTGTCCTAAAAGACAAAATAAGAAAAAGGGAAACAAAAGAAGACATCATGCTCATGCTACAGAGGATGATGAACCATCCAAGAAGAGAAGTAGATATAAAAGTGAAGACTCTTCAAGTGATGAAGAATATGTCTTAATTTCTGCTCTCATGGGAAACATCACACACAGAAGCAATGATTGGCTTATAGACAGTGGGGCTTCCAAACATATGACAAGATTCAAAGAGTCATTTGTGAAACTTTTAGAACATGAATCACCTCACAAGGTGAAGCTTGGAGATGACTACCAATATCCAATAAAAGGTAGTGGGGAATCCTCCTACAAGCTAGACTCTGGAAAGTCTATGAAGATGTAACATGTATTGTTTGTACCAGGACTCAAGAAGAACCTTCTCTCCATATCTGCATTATATGAAAAAGGCATGAGGGTTGCATTTATAGATGGCCAAGTCATCATGTGGCCAAAGGGAAAGACTATTAATGTTGCAGTAGTAATTAAGGAACAAGAAGGAGGCCTATACAAACTGAATGACCATCTAGAACAAGCCTTGGTCCATGACACAGTAGAGACAAATGAGCTTTGGCATAGAAGGATTGCACATGTGCATTACAAAGCACTACCACTTACAAGCAAAGCTGTTAAAGGTCTTCTAGAAATTCAAGCAAAACATGATGGGGTCTGCAAAGGATGTGCGGAAGGAAATAATACAAAGAAGACATTTCCAAGTACCGAAAGCAAAGAAAAAGAAATCTTGGAAATCATCCACTCCGATGTATGCGGTCCAATGTCATCAAGTTCTCTAAGTGGGTATGTATACTATGTTTCTTTTATTGATGACTTTTCTAGGAAGACATGGATTTACTTCATGAAGAACAAAGATGAAGTATTCAACAAGTTCAAGGAATTCAAAGCCTTGATCGAGAATAACACAGAAAAGAAGATCAAGGCCTTTTGATTAGATAATGGCAGAGAATTCACATCAAATGAATTCAAAGAGTTATGAAAAGACTCAGGGATTAAGAGGGAGTTGTCCACTCCTTATAATCCACAACAAAATGGGACTGTAGAAAGGAATAACATAACTATCATGAAATATGCAAGAGCTATGCTTCATGATCAAGATATTCCTATGCATCTTTGGATAGAAGCTGCCAGAACAGTGGTGTATGTACAGAACCGTACTCCACACAGAGTACTTGAGAACAAGACTCCTGAAGAATTCTTCTCTAGCAAGAAACCAGAAGTCAGCCATCTCAAAATATTCGCCTGTCCTGTGTACATACACATTCTAAAAGAGAAGAGGACTAAATTAGATCCTTCAGGAAAGAAGGGTATATTTGTAGGATACTCTAAAATCTCAAAGGCTTACAGAATATACTTCCTAGGATTCAAGAAGATTGACATCAGCAGGGATGTGACATTTGATGAAGACACAACTTACAACAAATCTAGAAAGCAATCTACTGAAGAATCTGAAGAAGCAAAAGCACCCAGAATTCATGATACAACCATGAATGAAGAAACTCAAGAAGAAGGTTGAGAATTTGAAGAACCACAAAGACCTATAGATCCACTTCCAGAGAAGAATCCTCATAAGAGGAAACCTGCTTGGGTACAAGAAGCTATACAAGGTGCGGAAAGATATGGGGCTCCAGAAGAGAATCATAGAGAAAGAAAGAGGACTAGATCCTGCTCCGGGTATGTAGCATTACTATGTGATTTCATTGATAAAAAACCTTCCAATTATGAATAAGTGGCAGAACGAAAATAATGGAAGGATGCTATGATCAAAGAGTATTAATCGATCATGAAGAATGATTTTTGGGATGTTGTCCCAAGACCAGAAGGGAAGTTAGTTGTAACTTCCAAATGGATCTACAAGATAAAGCATGCTGCAGACGGTAGCATAGAGAAATATAAAGCAAGATTTGTTTCTTGTGGTTTCTCCCAGAAAGAAGAAATAAATTATGAAGAAACTTTTCACCTTGTTGTTGCCACAACTGTTCTCCCCCAAATTAATGTTTTAATTTCTGGGCCCCTCCTCATTTTTTCGCACAGTTTGATCGTTGAACTCTTGGACCTCTAGAGCGTGTCTTATTTTGTTTTACTTTGAAGTTGGATGCCCGTGGATTTATGTCCCCCATGTTCAATTTCGGTAAAGTCGTGGATTTCTGGCCGTGGAGAAGTAAAATCTTGTGCTTCAGAGCAGCCTTCGCGAAGGAAAAACGAATTTTGCTGCAGTTGACCCTTAACGCTGTTTTAATCATTGATTTTTCCTTTGATCAAACCTCTTTTCATTGTTAGATCGAAAGCTGCAAAGTTCCAGCCCCTCCGCCGTTGCGGCTCCAAGATTGTTTATTCATCCGAAGTATGGATTCCTCCGACGCCCGATTCGTTTTGGCCTTAAATCGCTAGACCATAGCTTATACCCTCCCACCGTTGCGGCTGAGGAGAGCTAGTGAGATGCCTATGCGAGTATCTGTCGACGTCCGATTTGGTCCTTTCCCCACTCGTGGTTAGCTTATGTCTTTAGCCTTGGCTCGTCCGCTGTTTCAGCTGGGAGATTCTTTTAGCTCCCAATGTATCATCCTTCCGACGCCCGATTAATGAAGTTTTCCGCCAACGTCCGATTAAACCTTTTCGCTATGTTTGCCTCACCCGGTCCCTATAATCCTCTTCCGTTGCGGCTCCCGAAGTCTTGTCCTTGTCCGATTCCAAAGCTTGTTGACTACTGATTTATGACTTTTCCGCCCAAAGCTTAATTGAGACTCTGTCCGGATGCACCTGGCTAGTTTCTTGTGAATTTATCATTCATGGCAGAAGATGTTAATGTTTAAAACCCCATTTCGCAACAAATAATGCACCATAATTGTTTGCAGGAGGAATTCAATATACTGCTGTGGCGACCCTAGGTGAAGACTGAGCTTGCTCGAACCGAAACCAGCACAATCACAAGGAAGACAAAATGGAGAAAAGGACAAAATAAGCAAATGACAGAGGCACGGAATGGAAAAATCTACCCGTTATTGACCATAAGATAAATGCTCACAAAAAAAATGATTGACAAAACGTCCAGAAGGAAAAGACAGCGTGAATGGCAACGAAGAGCTAGAGCTTGAAGAGCTGTCAGTTACTCAATAGCTCACGAAGGATTTGAAGCGTTGGGAAGCTGAGAGGGGGAGAGAGGAGGTAGCTGAAGGGTCTCAAATTTTAATTTAAATATCTGAAAGTAGGATTGAGACAGGGCTTTTTCCCCTGGAAAATTTTGTAAATGTTTGCTTGTAAGAGGAACTACCTCGTTTTGCAAAGGAAACTACAAATTTTTACCTATTGGAGAGAGTAGAATGGAATGTATCAATGCGACTCAATGAATAATGTTGAAGAGGAACTATTTCATTTTCAGCTGGGTTTCATTTACTGTGAGAAAGTTTAATTTCCTGAACTTATGTTCTTGTTGAATGTTCTTCGGTATCTTTTTTTGATATTTTCCACTGTGAGAAATTATTGTTGTTATAAAATGATCGACTATCTGGTTATTTAAATATCTGTAAGTGTTCATGTGTTTTAAAAGAAACATCATCTATCTGTGATTCTTCATAATGCATGTGCAAGATGTATTGCTCACCCAGGATGATAACCTTGCTCCCTAGGGATAGATTAGATAGTTAGTTTATTTCTTATCGTATCTGATTCGGTTGCTTGCGAGCATAAGACAAGAGGTAAGAACCTGCGCATCACATTGTGACCGCTCCCTGCATCTTGATTGCTCTGCATTTAGTTAGGCACTTGCATCTCATTTCTTAAAGTCAAAATACAAAAAATTCGGTGGGCCGAGCCGCAACCGGTAAAGCCTTTGTTTTGTTTCGTGACCTACGGTAGCCGGACCGCAAACCGGATGGATTCCCTATTCCAAACAGTCAACGGGCTAGTTGGGAACGTTGATTGGGGAGAATCCCTTACTGTTGCTGCTTGCGAATTTCCAGGCCCCAACAGTTTTGGTGCAAAGGAGGGCTTCCAGTGCATGGCTGGCTGAGGAAACCCGTTTTACCGAGATTATTTTGCTGGTTACAGTTCTTAAAGTAGTGGACCGCACAATCCAATTCCAAAAGAAGAAAAAAGAGAACATCTATATGCTATTGGTAACGAAGTAGTTAACGACCTAAGAAGACACACTCGGGCATACGTAAAGAAGATTGGAGGGTTTCCAATTATCCCTGACTTGCCTAGAAGAGAGTACAAGAAGAAAAACCATCCTCTAGCAGAAGATTCATTGTTGGTTGGAGACTGGGAAGAACTTGTAGAGATTACTTTGCAAGAAGTTGAGCTACCTTTGAATCAAGAAGGCCCAGAAACCCCTTACATTTCTCTTGTTCACACCCCTGTTGGTTCACCTCCTCACTCTCCACCTCAACTCATGGCCGGTGTTAACGCCAACCACCCTCCTCCAAATCCACCTAATCCACCACCTGCATGGAAAGCCAGGTCACCCCTAAACCTGACCCCCCCTTTGCATGACCTACCTCAAGCCTTTGAGAAGTTACTGCCTAAATTTGACCCCAATGAGAAGATCCTAGTGGACGATCACCTACAAAGTTTCTACTTGGAAATAGAAGGTATGAGGGATGTAGTGTGCACACTTTTCCCACATACCCTTAAAGGAGCTGCTGCATCTTGGTACTTTGGGTTGCCTGCTAATTCTATCCCGGATTGGGATACTTTCGAGAGAATTTTCAGAAGTAAGTATGCAGTGCAAAAGACTCACGTGGCCCTTATGAAAGGACTATGTGCACTGAAGAAAGAGAAAAAGGAAAAAGTACACTGTTTCACACAAAGGTTCGCAGCATATCTTAAGAACTTTTCTGAAACAGATAAGCCTTCAGACAAAGTACTAATTGAGTACTATACTTCAGCTTTGGGTCCTGATCTGGCCATGTTTGCGAAAGGTAGGGCCAAGCCTACTCTGACTGAAACCTATGAAGAAGCAGAAGTGGTGGAGGCTGAGAGAGAGAGTATTGAAGATTACCCCGAACAATCAGGAGAGAGAAGGAAAACTTTAGTGTTCACTAAGACTAAAGAGGAAAAAGCACCAGATTATGAAAGTATGGCCAAAATGATGCAAAAGCTGTCTAATAAGATCATAGACTTGGAAAAAGAGAAGGAAACACAGAAGTTCTACATGCCTTATTATAAGAAAAGGGAGGAGAACAATCAGTCCCAACCTCCTCCTCACAATACTGCGTCTATGAACCTGACAGAGATAGGGATGGAAAATTTTTGCACCTTTCACCAGCAGCCTCACTCCGAAAGGAATTGTCTGCAATGGATAAATTCAATGACGTTAGTTATGAATCAGATGTTAGATTCGAGACTAACGGAAGAAGATGATGATGAAAAGAAAGAAAATGCTGCTTCTACTTCCACAAAGGAACAGGAAGAAGAGACTATGGCATTATGGAGTTCTGTCTCTTTACTCGATGCAGAAGAAGATATAACTAAAAAACACAAAGATGTCAGGGAGGCTAACGTGGCAACTAGAAGTCAAGGGACGGTTAGCAATGACAGTCTCTTACTCCCAAAGATCAGAAGGATGCAAAGAAATATCAGGAAGAAATTTCAAGATAAATCTATGGCAGATAAGACTTCGGAATTCACTATTACCAGCCAGGATCCTAAGCAAAACAGAACGCTGCCTGAACTAAACAAAGAAAAGGTGAATGCTGATAAATCTCAGCTCATTAAACAACAAATAGAATATGACGTTGTTGAGGATTTAAAAAAGATAAAGGAAAAAGTCCCGCTGTTTGAGATGTGAAAAGTACCTCAACAAAAGGAAAAGTTGTTGAAAGCGCTGGAAACATCAAAAGAGGAGCAGCCCGTTGACAATCAACCTCTGGACGAAGAAGAAATCGGAGAAGCTAGCACTGGAGGTAAGTCTAAAACTAAACAGCCACCCTTCCTCCTGACATTTGAAATTTTTAATCATAACGTTCACAATTGTCTAGTAGACTCAGGGGCGTCAATTAATGTCATGCCCGTATCAGTATGTAAGAAAATCAATGGGTAGTTTAAGCCAACCATGTGGAGGGTGGTGCAATTGGATAGGACAGACGTTAAGGTAATTGGTGAAATGGAGGACGTTCTAATTCGTTTGGCATCAAACGATAAAGTATGCCAAGTTATCAACATCATGGTGGCTGATATACCAAACGATTATGGCCTAGTCCTGAGCAGAGATTGGTCAGCTAAATTGAATGGATACTTCGCCTCAGATTGGTCACACCTATGGTTGTCATACAAAGGAAGCCCCAATCAGATTAAGGTTTTGAGAGAGCCTCACATGAAGTACAATGTTACCCAACTGAATGAGAAGAATATGCCAGTTGAACCTGTGTTGGGAAAATACTTTCTTGAACTGGAACCAGGGAACTATCAAGCGGAGAAGGCCAGTGACACATCTGACACCCAGCCTGAACTCCTTCGATTCTCGCAGGATGATGAGTTTGATTGTAAAATAGTATATTTAGCAGTAGAAGTAGATTCTTTTTCAGTAGATAATTTTTTTTGGACTTTATTTTTTGACGGATCTAAAAATTTAGAAGGGTCAGGGGCCGGCTGCGTCCTCATTGATCCACAAAAAAATAAACACTTCCAGTCCTGTAGATTAGTTTGAGTGTACTAACAATACGGCTGAGTATGAAGCACTGCTGCAGGGACTCAAGAAAGTGATTGAGCTAAAGGTTAGTAATTTAAAAGTTTTTGGGGACTCAGAAATAGTTGTAAAGCAGATAAGAAATCAAATACATTGTGTTTCCCCCCACTTGAAAGCTTACCAAAGCAAGGTATGGGATTTGCTTAAATTTTTTCGTGCATTCAATATTGTTTCGATCCCAAGAATGAAAAACGCGACCGCTGATCTTTTGGCCACATCAGCTGCCAGGATGGTACCCACTAATAACAGATGTTCTATTGAATTACTTTTCAGGCCCTCCATACCAGATATTATCACCAATCTGAGGGTGTTCGATGATGACCAACAAATCATAGAATGTTTGACCAATGAGGATGCATTCAAAGGAGCGATCATCGATGATGAAAAACACCAAGCCGAGATGAAATTTGACAATTTCGTCCCTAAAGGAGTCAGAACATTAGAGAAGATGTTTGACTTGAATGAAAAATTCTGAAGACCCGCTAATGTAAAGACGCACAACTCAACCCTGCAGTTCGAACTGATAAACTTGGGGACTGAGACGGATCCTAATTTTGTAAACCTCGGCAAATGCTGTTCACCTGCCAAAAGGGATAGGTTTGTCAGTTTGTTCAAGCAGTACAAAGATGTATTTACCTGGACTTACGCAGATTTGAAGACCTACGACACTAGCATTATTAATCATATCATCCCTATTAAAGTAGGTGTCAAGCCATATCAGCAGCCGTTAAGGAAGATGCACCCCAAGTTGGAGCCACTGATTCAAAGCGAGGTGAAACAATTGTTGGACGCTAGAATTATTTTGAAAGTCCGACATTCAGAGTGGGTGTCAAATTTGGTGCTAGTCAGAAAAAAGTCGGGAGAAATCAGACTGTGCGTGGACTTCAGAAACTTAAACCACACCTCAGACAAAGACAACTATCTGGTGCCTCCCATGGAGAAATTGCTACAGATGGTTGCTGGTTCTGAATTGTTCTCATTGTTAGACGGATTCTCTGGCTACAACCAAGTGTTAGTGGCCGAGGAAGATAGAATGAAGACAACGTTCAGAACTAAATGGGGAAATTTCGCATATAGAAGAATTCCTTTTGGACTGATTAATGCTGGCGCGACATTTCAGAGAGCTATGGACATAGCTTTCCATGGACTGATTGGACGAAGTGTGGTGGTCTACCTTGATGATATCACAATATTTTCAAAGAAAAGAGGGGAGCAAGTGTTCCACCTAAGGCAAATTTTTGAGCGCTGTCGGAAGTATGGCATTTCCCTCAATCCTAAGAAGTGCGTATTCGCGGTCACAGAAGGCAAATTAATAGGGCATATAGTTTCAAAGAGAGGTATATCTATAGACCCAGAAAGAATCAAGGCCATTGAACAAATCCCCATGCCCCATAATAAAAAAGGAATGCAATCCTTCATGGGGACAATAAACTTCATGCGTAGGTTTGTGCCTGATTTTGCTCAGACTGTCAAGCCACTGCAGCAGATGGTCAAGCAGAATGCACAGTTTAAGTGGACTGAAACTAAAAAGACTACTTTTAACAAAATCAAGACTGATGTTGCCCATGCACCCTCCCTGAAAAGTACAGAATTTGATAAATAATTCATTATGTACACATTTGCATCCGATGATTCATTGGCAGCCGTGCTTACACAAAAAGAGGACGGGGGTGATGAATTCCCAATCTCTTTCATGAGCACTGGGCTTCAAGGGGCTGAATTAAACTACCCAGCCATTGATAAGCAGGCTTACGCAGTATTTAAGGCAGTGAAGCTTTTCAGGCCTTATATATTAAAAAAATCGGACCAAGGTAATAGTCCCTTACCCAGCAGTAATATCTCTTCTCATTCAGAAAGAGTTGGGAGAAAGAAGGAGCAACTGGGTAACAGCCCTTCAAGAATACGACCTTGAATTCAAACCAACTACTATAGTGAAAGGTCAAGGGCTATGCAAATTGATGACTAGAAGTAGAAACAACGAAGAACAAGCATGGGAAGAGGAAGCCAAATTGCATGTAACGGATGTATGCCCTCTGTTTACAGCTCCTGAGTCCTGGTATAGGGACCTTGTGCATTACTTACAGTTGGGGATATTACCAGAACATTGGAATTCCAAACAAAGAAGAGCTCTGCGTCTCAAATCAGCCTCCTATCATCTTGTTGAAGGAGTGTTATTCAGAAAGAATTATGATGGGGTTCTCCTTAGGTGTTTAGAAAAGGAAGATGCAAAGAAAGTAATGGTAGAATTACATGACGGTCTGGCTGGGGGACATTATTCCGGTGACACTACAGCCCACAAAATCCTTAGAGCCGGTTACTATTGGCCTACACTCTTCAAGGATGCACATGCACATGTCAGGAAATGTGATATCTGTCAAAGGTGTGGTGGAAGACAGCCCAAGGCAGCCGCACCCCTAAATCCTGTTATGATCACATAATGATTTGAACAATGGGGGTTGGACATTATCGGGGAAATAAAACCAAATTATTCCCTGCTACACAAGTACATTCTTACTGCGACTGATTATTTCACCCGCTGGGTCGAAGCTATCCCATTGCGCAAGATCAACGAGGACGAAGTCATCAGCTTCCTACAAGATCATATCATGACCAAGTTTGGAGTTCCAATTTCAGTAGTTTTTGATAATGCCAAATACTTTTCATCAATTAAATTGACTGCATTTGCTCATGATAAAGGGATAAAATTACATTATTCTGCTAACTACTATCTGCAAGGGAATGTCTTGGCTGAATCCTCCAATAAAAACCTCATTAGAATCCTGAAGAAGACTATCATAGAAAACCAGTGAAGTTGGCACTCAGCCTTACCCAACGCCCTGTGGGCTGACAGAGTCACCCCCAAGTCTACAATAGGAGTGTCACCCTATACCCTTGTGTACGGTAAGGAAGCTATCCTGCCTCGCAATATCATGTTGCCATCTTCCATACTAGCTCAAGAGTCTAGGGGGTCGGATGATGAGGTTCTCCAAATAAGAATATATAATCTCCTGAAGGCAGAAGAGGCTAGATCCAAGGCTAGAGAACATTTTAAACAACAGCAAGAGTCAGTTAAGAGATGGTTTGACAAACATAAAGCTGGGAAAAAAGACTTTGTGGTAGGATACTTAGTCCTCAAATGGGATCACCCCCATGATGAGAAAGGAAAGCATACCAAGTTCTAGCAGTTATGGGTAGGCCCTTTTCAGATTGTAGCCAAACTTGGCCCTGCTACATATAAGTTGCAAGATTTACAGGGATGGGAGGAGAACTTGCCAGTTAATGGTTTGGTTCTCAAACCTTACTTTTCTTAAGTTTCTTTGATTTTTTCTGCCTTGTATATAAATAAGCTGTGGGTTTGTTTTCGAGTCATGATTTCATTCGATTTAATTTTAAGTTTTTGATTTTCAATAAGGGGAACGAACTTGCGGTTGTCTGGAGGATATTAAGGTCTTTTGGGAATAGCAAATACGTTGAGTGTCAGCCTGTGTGTTGCTAAAGATTTCTTCCAGCCTAACGGTTTTCTCGAATAAAATGTTGTGTGCATTGAAGTCCTGCTTAACCCCTGTGAATTAGATCGGATTCGAAGAATCTAGAGTACTATGTCGGGGCTCCATCCACGTCACATTTAAAATGTTCTAAGGAGTGACAGTAAAGGACCCATGGGCAGAAGCAAGGTGAACAGTGTATTAAATATAAATGATCCCATGCCAAGAAACGAATGCCAAAAGGCAAGTAAAGAGTCAAAAATTCTATAAAAGCATCATAAATCGAAGCAAGTGCTGAATCATAAATACTAAAATTGCCAAAAGATCCTCTCCGTCCATGAGCTGAAACTTAAAGTACACCACTCACACAAAAGGGCACTATGGGATAGACGATCCTGAATCAAAATTCAGTAAGAAAGGCGTACGGAAGGACTCAGACGAAAGGGACAAAAGTCCAAAAGCACAAAAGTGTTAAAATGGCATGGGAACGAGGAACAAATGAATATTGCTGTTTACTGTCTGCTATAACCCCGTGGTGTCCACACTATTAGCTACCTGAAAACAGAGGTAATAATGAAACTCATACTCTGGCCTCAGCATAGTTATCTGGACTTGAGGGTCTCGGTTTTCCTTTTCCCCAATGGACCATCATCAATGATTAAGATCCACACTTCTGTCAATTGGGAAATCCATCTGGATAGCTGGAAGAATTCATTTGATGCATTTTTGTTGTGAAACAGTCTGCCACTCAAAGAAAAATCAACCAAAGATCTAGGTTCACCAGGTAATCGCCAGTTGTTGCTGCCACAACTGTTCTCCCCCAAATTAATGTTTTAATTTTTGGGCCCCTCCTCGTTTTTTTGCACAATTTGATCGTTGAACTCTTGGACCTCTAGAGCGTGTCTTCTTTTGTTTTACTTTGAAGTTTGATGCCCGCAGATTTATGTCCCCCATGTTCAATTTCGGTAAAGTCGTGGATTTCTGGCCATGGAGAAGTAAAATCTTGTGCTTCAGAGCAGCCTTCGCGAAGGAAAAACGAATTTGGTTGCAGTTGACCCTTAACGCTATTTTAATCATTGATTTTTCATTTGATCGGACCTTTTTTCGTTGTTAGATCAGAAGCTGCAAAGTTCCATCCCCTCTGCCGTTGCGGTTCCAAGATTGTTTATTCGTCCAAAGTATGGATGCCTCCGATGCCCGATTCGTTTTGGCCTTAAATCGCTAGACCATAGTTTATACCCTCCCGCCATTGCGGCTGAGGAGAGCTAGTGAGCTGCCGATGCGAGTATCTGCCGACGTCCAATTTGGTCCTTTCCCCACCCGCGGGTAGCTTATGTCTTCAGCCTTGGCTCGTCCACCGTTTCGGCTGGGAGATTCTTTCAGCTCCCAATGTATCATCCTTTTGACGCCCGATTAATGAAGTTTCCCGCCAACGTCCAATTAAACCTTTTCGCTGTGTTTGGGTCACCAGGTCCCTATAATCCTCCGCCGTTGCGGCCCCCGAAGTCTTGTCCTTGTCTGATTCCAAAGCTTGCCGACTACCGATTTATGACTTTCCCGCCCAAAGCTTAATTGAGACTCTGTCCGGATGCACCTGGCTAGTTTCTTGTGAATTTATCATTCACGGCAGAAGATGTTAATATTTAAAACCCCATTTCGCAATAAATAATGCACCGTAATTGTTTGCAGGAGGAATTTGATATACTGTTGTGGCGACCCTAGGTGAAGACTGAGCTTGCCCGAACCGAAACCGGCACAATCACAAGGAAGACAAAATGGAGAAAAGGACAAAATAAGAAAATGACAGAGGCATAGAATGGAAAAACCTACCCGTTATTGAGTAGAAGATAAACGCTCACAAAAAAATGATTGACAAAACGTCCAGAAGGAAAAGACAGCGTGAATGGCAACGAAGAGCTAGAGCTTGAAGAGCTGTCATTTACTCAATAGCTCACGAAGGATTTGAAGCGTTGGGAAGCTGAGAGGGGGAGAGAGGAGGCAGCCGAAGGGTCTCAAATTGTAGTTTAAATATCTGAAAGTAGGATTGAGACAGGGATTTTCCCCTGGAAAATTTTGTAAATGTTTGCTTGTAAGAGGAACTACTTCGTTTTGCAAAGGAAAATACAAATTTTTACCTGTTGGAGAGAGTAGAATGGAATGTATCAATGCGACTCAATGAATAATGTTGAAGAGGAACTATTTCTTTTTCAGCGGTGTTTCATTTGCTGTGAGAATGTTTAATTTCCTGAACTTATGTTCTTGTTGAATGTTCTTCGGTATCTTTTTTTGATATTTTCCACTGTGAGCAATTATTGTTGTTATAAAATGATCGACTATCTGGTTATTTAAATATCTGTAAGTGTTCATGTGTTTTAAAAGAAACATCAGCTATCTGTGATTCTTCATAATGCATGTGGAAGATGTATTGCTCACCCAGGATGATAACCTTGCTCCCTAGGGATAGATTAGATAGTTAGTTTATTTCTTATCGTATCTGATTCGGTTGCTTGCAAGCATAAGATGAGAGGTAAGAACCTGCGCATCACGTTGTGACTGCTCCTTGCATCTTGATCGCTCAGAACCTGCGCAACACATTGTGACCGCTCCCTGCATCTTGATCGCTCTGCATTTAGTTAGGCACTTGCATCTCATTTCTTAAAGTCAAAATACGAAAAATTCGGTGGGCAGGGCCGCAACCGGTAAAGCCTTTGTTTTGTTTCTTGACCTACGGTAGCCGGACCGCAAACCAGATCGATTCCCTATTCCAAACAGTCAACGGGCTAGTTGGGAACGTTGATTGGGGAGAATCCCTTACTGTTGCCTCCTGCGAATTTCCAGGCCCCAACACACCTGTAGCTAGATACACTTCCATTAGATCAGTACTTTCTCTGGCTATAGTGATGAAATCGAAGATACACAAAAATGGATGTCAAGACTACTTTCTTGAATGGTGTAGTAGAAGAGGAAGTGTATGTGGAACAGCCACTTGGTTTTGAGACACATGATAGGGAGTCTCATGTATGTAGGTTGAAGAAAGCCCTGTACGGTTTGAAATAGGAACCCAGGACATGGTACAGTTGAATTGACAGCTTTCTATCCAGTTTGGGCTTTACCAAGAGTAAAGCAGATTCCAACCTTTACTACAAGGTTGAAGATGGAAACCCAATGATGGTCCTACTGTATGTGGTTGATTTGTTTGTAACAGGTATGGATGGGTTGATTGCTGATACAAAGAGAAATCTTGCTGCTGAGTTCAAAATGAAGCACTTGGGTATGATGCATTATTTTCTAGGTATGGAGGTGTGGCAGAGTGCAGATGGGATTTCCCTAGGACAAGGGAAATATACGGTAGAGATCTTGAAGAGATTTGGGATGATGGATTGCAAGACCATGACCACACCTATGGCATCAAACCTGAAGCTATTGAGTGATGATTCATAAAAAAAAGTTGATGCCACGATGTATCATCAGATGATTGGGTCCTTGATGTACCTGATGAACACGAGACCAGATATTTGCTTTGCTGTGAACACCTTGAGCCAGTTCTTGACAGATCCGAGACATATTAACTTGATTGTTGCAAAGCATATTCTGAGGTACCTGAAGGGTACAGTTGATTATGGACTCAAGTATGATATGAATTAAAAGATTAACCTGGAAGGTTATGTTGATTTAGAATGGGTAGGAAGTACCATCAATAGGAAGAGCACTTCAAGATGTTGTTTCAGTATGGGATCAGGTGTGATATCTTGGTTTAGCAAGAAGAAATCCTGTGTGGCACTGAGTATAGCTGAAGTAGAGTATGTCATAGCTTGTTCAACTAGTTGTGAGGCAGTATGGCTCAGGAAGCTACTATTTGATTTATTTGATCTCTAGATGGATGCTACTTGTATACATTGTGACAACTAGAGTTGTGTGAAGTTGTCGGAGAACCCTGTGTTCCATGACAAGTCGAAGCATATCGAGATCAAGTATCACTATATCAGGGATATGGTGTAGAGGGGAGTAGTGAAGCTCCAGTATGTTGTGACAGACGAACAGATAGATGATGTGTTGACAAAGCCATTGGCCAGAGTGAAGTTTGAGTACTTCAGGGAGAAGCTTGGTGTTCTCTAGATCGAGGTCCCTTCCAAGGGGATGTGATAAGTCCGTAAGCCATTCTAACGAGTAGGTCAGATGTAAAGGTTGAGCCATTCTATCATGGTGAGAGGATTGGTTCCTTCCATGTGAGATATGGGTGCTAAGCCATTCTGATATGACTGTAGGATTGGTTCCTACATGATCAGATATAAGGGCTACTGCTGCTTCTTGAAATGGAGCTACCTGGTGAGTTTCCAGGAATACTTGGTCTAGGACTGAGGGCCTTTTTGAGATGATTGTAAGATGTAGTCTTACATGATCAGATGTGAGTGCATGACTAGTCTGATGTGATTGAGGGATGTGTTCCCACTTGATCAGATATAAGGGTTGTTGCCATTCTGTCATGGTGAGAGGATTGCTTCCTTCCATGTCATATGTGAGTGCTGACTATTCTGATGTGACTGTAGGATTAGTCCTACATGATCAGATGTAAGGGCTACCACCTTTCTAATGAGTAGGATAGATGTGAGTGTCAGCCATTCTGATGTGACTATAGTATTAGTTCCTACATGATCAGATGTAAGGGATACTGCCTTTCTGACAAGTAAGTTAGATGTGAGTGCCATTCATTCTGATGTGACTGTAGATTAGTTCCTACATGATCAGATGTAAGGGCTACTTCCATTTTGATGAGTAGGTCAGATGTTAGTGGCAACCATTCTGACGAGTAGGTCAGATGTAAGGGCTACTACCATTCTCTGAATGGAGGCACCTGGTCAGTTACCAAGAACCCCCAGTATAAGACTGAGCGCCTTTCTCACGAGTCAAGGTGAGATGTAAGTGCTATGCCTTTTTGACGAGTCAAGGTCAGATGTGAGTGCTGGCCATTCTAACTTAAGGTCAGATATAAGGGCTACCAAATACTGACAAGGAGGTAGGCCTACAACCAGCATGAAAAAGGGCTGGCTCTGTAGAACTTCCTGTGACAAGAAGAATCATGAGATAGCACACATGATGATGACCCAGTGATGATCCAGATCGAGCTATGATTCAGATTTAGTTATGATGTCTCCGAGATGATCCATATCGAGTGATGATCTAGATCCAATAGTGATGATGACCCAGTGATGATCCAGATCGAGTGATGATCCAGATCTAGGGATGATGATCCAGATCTAGTGATGATCCAGATCTAGATGAAGATGACTTGAAGAAGGAGATGACTTGAAGATGAAGATGACAAGAACTTGATGATGACCCAAATGATACAAAGAAGAAGACTTGTGCTGGAAAATTGTGTCAAGAGAATACCTTCCTAGTTAAGAGGGAGTGTTGATGTATATGTAACTTCTAAATGTATTCACTTGTATTTCTTATGTATTGTAACACGATGTTTATTCCAGGATGTATTTGTAATGTACTTGAGTCATGTCATGCCCCAATGTTCCTATCAGGAGGTTCTATAATGTAATTAAGTCATGTCAAGTTATTGTGGGTAACCCTCCTATTGATCAAGGGTTAAAGTCCCCACAGTTCCGGGGCACTAGGGTGATTAGACTCACCTAGTGAAGTCGGCCCTAGTAGGGTTTAGTCATGTCGGGAATTAGTATAAATAGAGATCTAGCCTCTCTATTTAACACACACCATCTCACACTCAGTTGTCGAGCATAGCCAAGGAAGAAGAAGATACTGGGGCAAGGAAGAAAGAGGTTACTGCTGTCGGGAGATCATCTTACTATTTTGGGGTTTTACTTTTGGTACTAATTCTATCTCTGAGGAAGTTGCGGGGTTTTCTCCATTTATGGTTTCCTCAACGAAAAACACTGTGTTCATTGTCTCTTGTGTTTGATTGATGTACTTGTTATTCTCTCAGTTAAAGATCCTAACATAATGCTAGCTTGAATGATAAAATCTAACAGGTTCCACACTAATGGTTGACAGTACACTCTACATAATCCTATTGTACCTCACCCATTCAAGGAAAAAATTGTAATATGTTGTGAGTGTTGCTTCTAGATACATGCACGAGCCACATAAGCTGCACTAGAAAGCATCAAAGTGAATGTTGCATTATGTGTAAGGTATTAGATAGTTTGGGATCCATTATTGAACTGATGCACAAATCAATGATTGGATGCACTGATTCAAACTGGGATGGTGATAGTACTAACAGGAAATCTAGATCAGGTTTTGTGTTCATGTTGGGATTGCTAAATTTTATTCATTTCTTAGATGATATTCTAAACCAATTCACAATGGTAGTATCATTGAAAGAACAACAATTATAGTCACACAAGAGAACAAAAATATTTATTTTGGGAAACCCTTTTGGGGGAGAAAAGCCAGCAAAACTTCCTCAGTATATAACTCAACCAAAACAGTGTAAAACCCCAAGACAACTTATTCTCTCTCCTTTTGGTGCACTTCTTGTTTTTCTTGTAGCAGGTTAGCTTGAGTGAAAGTGAGTACAAATGAAGGAGGCGCCTCCCTATTTATATTTCTCTCTTGAATTGACCTAAGCCCTAATTGGGCCAACTTATCTAACTGATAGGGACAACTTGACTAGTATGACACTAAAATAATATTTATTATAATGACTCAAGTTCACTATTGAATCGACTTACATCCAGAGGTTTACATTAATCCTTTCAATTACTCTTACATGGCCCATTACATAAGTGACAACTCTCAAAGGAAGAATACAATTAGTACAACTAGAATATCTTAAAAAGTTACAATATTTTAATACTCCCTCTTAACTAGGAAGGTGTTCTATACCAACAACAACCACTACCACCACTGTACATATGATTGGTGAGTCTGTATATATCATAGGAATTTTTGTAACAACATCATGCATCTTTCTCATCAATCTCAGTATGAGAATACTGGATTATCTTATGAAACTTCTTCTACAATATAATCAGGTGGATATTGAATCATATTTTGCATTATAGGTATCTCGTTATTGAGTCTCTCTCCTACCATATCAATATGTGTATGCTAATTCTTATTCTACAATATCAGTATGTGGATACAGAGTCTTCTTCTCCAATACGAGTACGTGTATATTGAATCTTCTTCTACAATATCAGTGTGTGGATACTGAATCTTCTTTGTAATGTTCTAAGATCTTATTTACATATCAAAACACTAACTTGCTGCAAATTTAATGTAAAATTCTGATATAAACTTGTGCATTCAGTTAGTCAAATTTTGACTAGCCCTCTAGCAAAGGTCTACAAAAATACATAAATTTCATATCACAAAGATATCATTCCTGAGAATGGAATTTAACATGGCCTAATATAGCTTCATTTAACATATTACACCATTCAAATTGATGCTCTTGTCCATTACTCATTTATCATTGCTTTAAACTCATCAAAAACCCTCATTTAAGGACAAATTAGAACCTCTTCATGGAGAACTTGATAAGTAAGCTGATTGGACATAATTCTTACAGTATTATAGAGATATTAAACATATTTTATGGGTTGTTTCTCATCAAGAATTATTTGGAGGATTGATCACTCCAAATTCAGGCTCAAAACAATGGGCATGAGGCCCAAATTTGACATCAAAATGGATGGGAGTGTAGGTGAATCTCTCAGTTCAGTGGAGATCAACTTCACTAAAGAGAATGGGTACCATGGATGTCTAATACGAATCTTTGGTGTTGTACATTATCTCTCCAACACCTGCAATGAAATAGAAAGGGAGGAAGAAGAGAGGCGATGGAAGGAATTGGTGCACATCTCCCAAAGGTCATTATCTCTCCAACACCTGCAATGAAATAGAAAGGGAGGAAGAAGAGAGGCGATGGAAGTAATTGGGGCACATATCCCAAAGGTATGAGGTACATCACTTAGTAGAATTTATGCTTCACATAAACATAAATCAATCATTAACCAAATAGAGTAAAGGAGCTCAAGTTTGCTTTAAATATATCACAGGCCACATATGCACCCTCCTTGAGTAATTGGCACGTAGGGACCATGTGAGTTGTTTCCATGTCCATGTCATTCATATAACTTTGAAACTGTGCCTTCCTTAGGCCCATATTTGTTTCTTTTCTCTATGACAACTTTTTCTTCCTTTCCTTCTTTTGTGATGATCCTCCAAAAAGGAAAATGTGCCCTCCTTAGTCAATTGTCTCTTGCTTTTCTTATGATATATTTTATTTTTATTTTGGGACTTTCCTTCTTCCTCTGACTGCTTTCTTTATTCAGTCTCTTGTCACTTTCTATATATCCTCCTTGGCAAGTTGTATTTTCCATTGTGCCCTCATGACACGGAAATCTTAATTCCACATATTTAATTGCATAATAATATTTAATAACAATTAATATACCAAGTACATGCCTCCTAAGTAAAATTTAAATAAAATATCCTAGGTTAATTATTTAATGTGTCTTTTAGCCCCCTTGGTTCTAAGAAAGGTCAACACTTATGTTGATCAAAATGTGGGGATATGATATTCCTTCCCTCCCAATTATTCTTGTCCTCAAGTAGAAGCACCATAGAGTGCTGCAAATTTTTCCACCATATTTCTACTGCACCACTCTGATCATAGTCATTTCTTTGATGACCACTTCCTTTAGCGAAATTTCCAACCCAGTTAAGGTAATTGAGTATAATTCCTGGATCCCAATGCCTCCTCTATAAGGAACCAAATGTTGCTGCCCACTTTTGAAATATGTCATTCCCAAGAATGAGAGGATCCCATGGTTTTTATCTACCTCATTCGACCCATCAGTAAAAACAACAAAATTTTATCATTGTAGAGGATGAATATGAGGTTGTGAAAATCATACCACCATATTGGGAGATCATCTATCCCCATGCCAAACTAAACATTTTTTAGACTCTCCCACCAGACATGGAATTCCTCATCTTCTATCTTTGTTCTGGTGCAAAAACTCAAAATTCTGCTACTTGTTCTACCAAACTGACTCAATTGGAAATTCCATACATTGCTATGCATGATGAAGACATCAAATAGATGCCTCTGATATTAATTTTCTCCACAGAAAGGAAAAGGTGAAATTTTCATACCACATGGCTGAACCATTAAGTCATCAATGGAATATGTGTGAGCCTCCTTCTCCTCAAGTGGCACCAATAGGAAAAATCCACTCTCCCAATTTTCATCCCTTTGTGTGATGGCTGAGATAGAAGTGTGGATTGAAAAATTGTGAACCAACTCCCTGCAAAATGTGTCAACCAAAGGTGTAGATGCATCAAACCCATCATGTGCTAGTCCAACCCAAGGGATTTTTTCTGACTCTTCACTGAAAAGAGAACTCCTTCCATGAGAAAAATCAGCCTTTCTTGGGCAGCGTCCATGTGCTTGGAACTCACCATCTGCATCCCAAAATTCCTCGAGCACAAAAAAATCAGAATGCACCTCATGTGCATGTGTATGGAAGGTATCCAATGGATTCAAATTAAATATTTGTGGCTTCCCATATGTTAGGACAATGTCAGTCACAACAAAAAAATTATTGCAGAAATTAAGCTTTTTATCTCCCACGGTCTTCGTCTATATTATGTATTTTCCTATCCAATCCATGTGTGGATGAATGGTATCAAGTGGCAACAATATGTTCCTATGTTTTTGTTGAGAAGGTAATGGTGCATTCCTCAAATATTCTGAAGATATATGG
This sequence comes from Pseudotsuga menziesii, assembly GCA_001517045.1. Lineage (NCBI taxonomy): Eukaryota > Viridiplantae > Streptophyta > Pinopsida > Pinales > Pinaceae > Pseudotsuga > Pseudotsuga menziesii. The sequence goes on along the minus strand of LPNX010325324.1, from coordinate 311,735 downwards.
GAGCCTCATGCTCCTCATGTGGCACCAACAAGGACAATTCCTTCTCCCAATTTCCATCCCCATTTGATGTGGCTGAAATAGGAGTGTGAGTAGAATTGTGAATAACCTCTCTGTAATACTTATCCACCCATATTTGGCTGGATATTCTTCATCACTAGATGATCCAACCAATGTGGGCTCATCTGACTCTTCCATGGAGAGAGACTCTCTCCAGAAAAAAAGCTCTTGTTTTATGTGGAAAAGATCGAGTGCTTGGTTCCCATGAAATTTTTCTACACCATCCTCAAGAACAGGAAAAACCAAATGCATCTCATGATCCACCATCTCATGAGATTCCTCCATATGATCAAGAATGAAATCATCCTTGTAAATATGGTTGAATGGTGTGTAGGAGGGTAGGTAAGATATTTGCAACTTCTCATGAATTTGCTATATCTCGATCTTGGAATCTTGGAGTGCACATTGAGTGCTCTTCAAGGAGTCTTAGGTGGTCAAAAATTATTGTGTGAGCTTGCAAATATCTTCTCCATCCTTAAAGGATGATCCATGCCATACATCAACAAGCTCAAACAAATTATCTCTATCAGAAATAAATTGTAAGAAGTCACCTTGTATTGTAGACAATGCCTTCTGAATCTCCTCCTTGTCTTCAAGAGAAGACTGATCTTCCAATGAAGTTGATATCCAACACTGGTGTGACATTGAAGCATGTGTGTCATGGAGAAGGTGTAATGTCTCTTGAATATTCTTTTCACCCATCTTCAAGGGATAGGAAAATGAGTGGATTTCTTGAGGAAGTCATTCCCTTCTTCGATACTACAATTATCTTGCAGTGACTTGCACTTCTCTTCATGAATCTTTGATTCTTATTTCCCACTTGCACGGATAGATGGTTCATAGATATCCTCAATGATGATAGTGGGATTTCGATTTTCATTGATGTCAACCCTCTCCTATGATGTGGCTTAAATTCATCATGCTTCACGAGAGTACAAAAATATGAACAATGTACATTCCTTTGCATCATATTTTTCTCCAAATTTCCTAGCTCACACCCAGCTGGTAAGGGCTTGTATTCCACTTCATTAGGAAGTTCAAATGATGATTTCAGATATGATATTTGTTATTCTTTTGGATATGATCCAAAACATACCTTATCATCATGAACAACATCACTCTCCCGTGTACTAATTTTTTGTTCCCCAACAGAGAAACTAGGAGTGAATTCTTTTCCCTAACCATTGTGTTTCATTCCACTGTCCTCATATGCAACTGAGGTATTTCCCTTATCCCATCGACCAGATGGTTGTAAGTGACCATGGATGCTGAAAAAATCAAAGAACTTATCACCCACATCCTTCATGTTACCATCTTCCCAAAGTGATACTAAGGTGGCCTGCTCCTCCACCAAATTTTTTGGTTCACACCCAAGCGATGTGGCCTTGTCTTCTCTTTATTTTGTGGCTTAAGATGTGAGAGTAAATATGATTTGTAATCCTCTTTTGGATATAATACAAAATATGTATCTCCACCCCTACATGATCCATCATCCTTATTAGTGATATGCAGATCACCCCTAAAGAATTTGGAAGTGCATTCACCTTCCTCTTCTTCCTCCATGTAGTCATCTTGCAGTAACTTGCAATCCACCTCAGTAATTTATTCCTCCACTTCATTTCTCTTATCCTTCAAGGAAATTGAGGATTCTTCCTATTGATGGACATTGGAAGTTCTATTTGAAAAAAATACAAACATTCTCCAACTTCTTGGACATGCAGATGTATCTGATGAATCTTCCTTTTTTCCTCCTCTTTTGGATCTAGGTGGAAACCTACTAGTCTCTACTTCCTTTCACACTTCATCAACCATATATGCAATCCTTCTCAATTTTTTCCCAGAGTTCGAATCTCTGAACAAATTTTGTGTCTCAAGAGTGCAGTACTCTCGAAAATAAAGGCCCTCCCATATTTATTCTTTCAAGGCATAGTATTCCATGGAATACTGGAAAGGTTCCTTAGAGTTCCTTCCCTTGAACATTTGGCCACTGATGCTAGTCGATTTCTGCCCAAGGAATTCAACATAAGTTGAGAGCCATAAATAATCCATATAATTCCTACTACATCTACCTGAGGTACTACATGAGGGTTGTTCATAGCCTTCTTTCTCAAACTGCTCAAGGTATTCTTCTTCTTCATACCTTCTACAGTATTCTCCATACTTCTCTTCTAAGTCTTCCTTAGTCATTGGTAGGAGTTTCATGACTGCAATTTGACTTAATGATTTGCAAAGTTAGTCAACAGAGAGCCTTCTTTCCACAGGATGATCCTAGGAAATATATTTGATACCACTGTAATGTTCCGAGATCTGATGTACACATTAGAACACTAAATTGCTGCAAATTTAATGTAAATTTATGATATAAACTTGTGCATTAGATTAGTCAAATTTTAACTAGGAAAATAGGGGTAGTTTTGCTGGTAAATTTATGAATAGGGAACTGGGAAGAGGGAAACACCCAAGGAAACTTTCAGGAAAGATAAATCATCTTTCCTAATACATTTATATTGGGACCATTTAGGATTTAGAGTCAACTATGTTGAATCTTACTCCCACGCTTCTGGGTCACCCAACCGTGAAACTAGGAAGATTCTTTCAGATACTTTCAACTAGATGCTTGGGGAAATAAAAAGAGATGTAATAATACATTTAAAATTCAGCTATTGATGTTTCATAAAGATCATAATAGTTCAAGAAGGACTTTGGTCTATTTGGGAGAAGTTGAGAAATTTTGGCCCAAGGAGACCTTGCATGGTGGAGACTGCCCAAACAGTGTACATAATCAACAAAATATCAGTATTATGTTTTGAATTGATGGTGGGGTCATTCCAAAAAGAACACAAATTTACAGAATAAAAAATGGATTCACCAAACTCTCTGAATTAACAAAACAATGAAAGTAGTAAATTTTGACTAGCCATCTAGCATATGTGTACACAAATAAATAAATTTCGTATCACAAAGATATCATTTCTGAGAATGGAATTTAATAGAACCTAATATATATTCACTTAACATATTACACCATTCAAATTAATGATCATGGCCATTACTCATTTATCATTTCTTTAAACGGATCAAAAACCCTCATTTAAGGACAAATTAGAGATTCTTCATGGAGAACTTGATATGTAAGCTGATTGGAAAGAAATATTACAGTATTATAGAGATATCAAATATATTTTATGGGCTATTTCTCATTAAGAATGAATTGGAGGGTCGATCACTCCAAATTCAGGCTCAAAAAAATGGGTAGGAGGCCCAAATTTGACATCAAAATGGACGGGAGCATAGGTGAAGCTTTGACTTCACTGGAGCTCGAATTCAATGAAGAGAATGGATTCCATGCATGTCTAATATGAATCTTTGGTGTTGTACATTATATATCCAACACCTGCAATAAAACAGGAAGGGAGGAAGAAGAGAGGGGATGGAAGGAATTGGGGCACATCTCCCAAAGGTATGAGGTGCATCACTCAGTAGAAGCGATGCTTCACATAAACACAAATAAATAATTAACCAAACTGAGTATAGAATATGAATTTTTTGTTAAATAGATCCCTAGGTGACTTGTTGAGCAGGTAGGTGACCTATGAGAGCAAGTCATCCACATAAAAACCCTAACCCTAGCCATATGTGCCCTCCTTGATTAATTGGGAAGTAAGAACCATGTGAGTTGTTTCCCTATCCATGTCATTCATATAACTTGGAAACTGCTCCCTCCTTAGGCCTAGAGTTGTTGCTTTTGTCTATGCCAGTTTTTTTTTCCTTTATTGCTTTTGTGTTGAGCCTCCAAAAAGTAAATTGCGCCCTCCTTAGTCAATTGTTTCCTGCTTTTCTCGATGACATATTTTCTGTCTTTCCTTCTTTTGAGATTGAGCTTCCAAAAGGAAAATGCACCCTCCTTAATTAATTGTTTCCTGGTTTTCTTATGACAACTTCCCTTTTTCTTTTGGCACTTTCGTTCTTCCTCTGATTGCTTTCTTTTGTCAGTTTATTGTCACTTTCTAAATCTCCTCCTTTGTAAGTTGGCTTTCCCATTGTGCCCTCCTGACATGGAAATATTAATTCCACATATTTAATTGCATAATAACATTTAATGACAATTAATATACCAAGTTCATGCCTCCTAAGTAACATTTAAATAAAATCTCCTAGGTTAATTATTTAATGCATGTTTTGACCCCATTGGTGCTAGGCAGGGTCAACACTTTTGGTGATAAAGATGTGGGGATATGCAATTCTTCTACAACATCATCTTATGTCATATCAATATGTGAATACTGAATCATCTTCTGCCATATCATTATGTGGATACTGTATATTTTTTTGTCACATCAGTATGTGGATATTGAATCTTCTTCTCTCACATCAGTATATGGATACTGAATCATCTTTTGTCGTATCAGTATGTGAATACTAGATCATCTTTTTCCATATCAGTGAGTAAATGCTGAAGTATCTACCTTTAACATCAGTATGTAAATACTAAAGTAATGACAACATCATTAGCATGTTAGTGCTAAAACCTCATCATCAACAAATAATTGTTAGATCATTATTTGTACAATAAGTAAAGTACTGAAATCACCTCAGCAATCATAAATATGAAAGTATTGAACCTGCCGCATTAACATCAGTATGAAAATACTAAAACTACCTCATCATCATTAATGCGAGAATACTGAATCTAGGACATCAATCATCGGTATGAAAATACTAATTCTACCTCATAAACATTAGTATGAGATTACTAAATCTACCTCATCAATATCAGTATGATAATACTGAATCTACCACATCAATCATCGGTATGAATATATTGAAACTACCTCCTTAACATTAGTACAAGAATATTGAATTTACCTCATATATATCAGTATGAGAATACTGAACCTACCCCATCAACATCAATATGAAATTACTAAATATTCCTCGTCAACATTAGTGTGAAAATAATAAACATACCTCATGAACATTAGTATGAGAATAATGAACTCACCTCATCAGTATAGGAATACTGAAACCACCTCTTTCCCTTTGGCCTTATAGAGTAGCATCATGGTGGGTTCTTTGGTATATTCACCTAGACACTTTTTCTACCTTACTAACCCTTTAGGGCCAACAATCCTAGTTAGGGAAATAAATATTCCTGAGGATCAAACATGGATTTTCTATATTTCTAACCCTTTTAGGTCAAAAAATACTATCTAGACATACTAATTCCCCTAGGATCAACATGCTTCATTTGAGTTACTAACCCTTTCGATCCAACAATCCTAGCCAGAGATACCTTACCCTGAACTGAGCTACCATACCACTGCAACATAAATCCTTCTACCTCTTCAACTCCCTCTTTCGATGGAGGTCCTTTTGGGCTACACCAATATTGTCTCGAAAGTATTCAAATTCTACACGAGACAAATGCTTAGTCAATATATCTACTACTTTTTTCTCTATAGGAACATATTTTATATTTAAAGTTCCCTTCTGCACCATATCCCGGATGTAATGATATATGATTTCGATATGTTTCAACTTATCATGAAACATAGAGTTTACTATCATATTAATACAACTCTAATCATCGAAGTGGATATCAGTCACATCCACCTCTGTATCAAATAATATTTCCAACATCTTGTGAATCCATACTACTTCGCTACAAGATGAACATGCTGCTATGTATTTAGCTTCTTCCATGTTGAGTGCAATATTGGACTCCTTTCTGTTTAACCATGAGATCATGCCTAATCCCAAACTAAAAAAAAATCCCAAAGTGCTATTTCTATATTTGTCACTTCCTGGACAATATTAATATGTAAATCCATGTAATATGATCTCGTCATCTGATGCATATTTGCGACAATAATCTAAAGCCCCTTTAGGTACCTCACCACATGTTTTTATCCTACTAAGTGAATATGTATGGGATTCATCATATACCGACTTAAACTATTTACAACAAAACATATATCAGACCTTCTATTTGTTAATTTGATTAGTGAACCAATAATATGTATGTATAAGGTAGCATCCACTATCTCTCAAGACTCATCATTCAAGAACTTCAAATTTCCTCTCATCGAAGTAGTCATAGCCTTACAATCGATCATCCCAAATCTCTTTAGGATCTATACTTCGTATTTTTCTTAGTTTAGAAAAATCTCATTTGGATACTACCATACTTCAAGACCTAGAAAGTAGTGCATCATTCCAAGGTCTTTCATCTCAAATTCTGTAGCAGCCTTCTTCTTGCATTCATTGATGGGATTGTCTTCACCTATAAAAAATAGATCATCTACATATATTAGTAATATCACAATCCCATCATCCTCAACTTTATAGTGGATGTTGGAAAATGATTTACTCTTTGTAAATCCCAAATGCATTAGGAAACCATGAATCCTTCCATACCATGCTTTGGGGGCTTTCTTCAGCCCATACAATTCATTTTTAATTCTGCATACATGAGTTTTCTAATTACCTGTCTCAAAACCTTGTGGTTGTTCAATGCATACTTCTTCTTCTATTACTCCATTTAGGAAAGATGTCTTTACATCCATGTGATGTAAAGTCCACTTCATATGGGATTCCAAGGCAAGGACAGTTCTAATTGAGTGTACCTTGATATTGGTGCAAATGTATCCTCATAGTTGATTCCTTCTTTCTGAGAGAACCCGTGAGCTACAATTATTTCCTTTTACTTCTCTATACTATTGTTTGCTGAATGCATTGTTTTGTAGATCCATTTTGAGGATACTACTAACTTGTTATTTAGTCTTGGAACTACTTCAAATACATCATTCTTCATAATGGATTGGTGTTCCTCGACCATGGCATCTACCCATCCCTTCTGCTTGATTGCTTCCTCAAATAATGTGGGTTATTTTTCAACGATATTGCACATCAAATACACATAACTGGGGTATGGATTTACCTTATTTGTTTCTCTGATGGTTCCCTCCGGGACACCATGTATTTTTTCGTCTTCAATTACTTCTAGCTCCCAAGCAAGCCTTCTTTTGCATGATATCATCTCACTAGGAAATTATTCAAGTCTCTGAGGTTCTGTCATGTCTTGTTTGTTAGGTATCTATTCTTCCTCCTCATTTCTGACTTGGTTAGAAAATTATGCATCTCTAGGATTTGCATGTTCCTCTTCCTCTTCCTTGTCTTTCCTTGGTGTTTTGAAAGTTCTATCTTCGTAAAACATAACATCTCTACTTAGCTCAATTTGATGGTTTCCTAGGACATAGATTCAGTAAGCTTTTGATTGTTCATTATATCCTACAAACAATCACTTCTTTCTTGAAGGATCTAACTTTGATGTTTTCTCTTTGGGAATGTGTATGTATACTAGAAAACTAAATATTTTTAGATGAATTAATTCACTATTTTATTCGGTAAACACCTCCTCTGAGAGTCTTATTCTCAGGGGCACTGTGAGAGATTATATTATGCACATATAATGCTATTCTATTTGCTTCTTCCCATAGGTACATAATTAGATATTGATCATGGATCATGGATTTTACATCTTCCATGATATATCTATTATTCCTTTCTACCACACCATTTTGTTCTAAATTATAGGGAATGGTGAGCTCCCTCTTAATCCCATCTTCTTTGCGGTACTTGTTGAATTCAACTGATTTGAATTCTCCTCCATTATCTGATATTAGGGTCTTCATCCTATTTTTAAAGAGGTTTTATACAATATCCTTAAACTCCTTGAAATTATCAAACACTTCATCCTTCTTCTTCAAGAAATAGATCCAATTTTTGTGGGAGTAGTCGTCTGTGAAGGAAGCATACTTAACATACCCTCTTAATGAAGTATTTTGCATTGGTCCACATACATTTGAGTGAAGAATGTCTAGAATCCATTTTGATTTATGGTTACTACTTGGATGAGGGTTCTTGGTATTATTTCCTTATGCACATCCTTTGCACACTCCTTCATAGTTTATCTGAATTTCTGGAAAACATGTCACCACCTTTCTCACAATTGGTAATGATTTGTAATGTACATGTCCAAGTCTTCTGTGCCATAACTCACATGGGATTATGGTGCTAGTCATCAAAGGTGAGTCTACATGTCCCTTTAATCTATAGAGTCCTCCTTTTTCAACTCCAATCACTACTGCATCATCTATAGTTTTTCCTTTTTTCCACATAAGAACTTCACCATCCACAAAAGAAATTCTAAAACCTTTCTTATCTAATGCTGAGATAGAAAGGAGATTCTTCTTTAGAACTAGGACATACAAGAAATCCTTCATCTTCACGGACTTTCCTGAGTCCATCTTATAAGAGGGTTTTCCTATCTATTGGATGGGATATTGGTAATCATATCCAAGCATTACTTTGTGTCAAGAATCCTTCTGTTTAAGACAAGAGAGAGAATCCTTGTAACATGTCATGTTCCTGGAGGCACCACTATCTACTAGACAAGTATCAATACAAGGTGAGACTGAACCTGTGAGTATTGAGATTGAAACATAATATTCACATCAATTTTCATCTTCCTTAGTTCTTTCTTGTTCTTCTTGATCATTGTCTTTAGCTTCATGGGCTTGGAATATTTTTTTCTTCTTCTCATGTTTTTTTTTCCCTCATGGGACAATTTATGGAGATGTGTCCCATCTTGTGATAAGTGAAGCATTCATAAAACAAGAATTATTTCTTAAACTTATTATTATTATTAAACCCTTGCACTTTCCTAGGAGGATGATCATAACTCTTCTTATTATTCTTCCCTATGGTATGGACTTCTAGGGATTGATCTTCACTTTCATTTAGTTTCTCTTCTATGAATGTTATTCTTTCTTCTTCTTGAACACATTCTTCCCATAAATTTTGGAAATTGGTCAGCGTTCTTCTAGAGCATATTCATTGAATATAAGATTCCCAATATCTCACAAGAACATTCAAGGTGGTCATTACAACTTTTGCATCTTATATCATGTCACCAATAGATTCTAGTTGCTCCTTGATCTAGGATACTCTTGTGAGGTATGAGTGCATAGTTTTTGAATTCTAAGCCTTTACAACTTTGATTTCATTTCTCAAAGTCATATTCCTATTGATATTTCTTCCTTCAAAAAGGTTGGATAGGGCATCAAACATTTCCTTTGGTGTTCTCCTTGAATATACTTGAGAGATCAAGTTATCTTTGATGGAGTCAGCTATGATTATTTTATCCTTTATCATGTCCTTGTTTTTCTTGCCCTTAGCTTCATCTCCTTTTGGTTCTGAAACTTTCTCCTTTATAAATACTTCTAGGTCATTCTCTTCTAGGATGAGCATGTTTGGTACTTCCATTCTATGAAGTTCTCAACACCTTCAATATTCTCATCCAACTTGGTATTGTTTGTCATCATTAATAGAATCATAACCTCAAATGGAAATAGAAGAAATAATACTTATTTGGAGAAGACTGCTCTTGGCTGACCTCCTTCAGGATGAGATAGGGTTTGATGGAAAAACCCTAATTTTCTAGTTGGAATCACTTGTAGAGATGAGTGGGAGAAAATATGTTCCTCCCCAAGGTGAGATAGACTCTATCTTTCATTTTTTGAAATTGATGATGGAACGTCAAGAAAATTGAAGCCCTAGTTCTTCCCGGCAACAACGTCAGGCCCAAAAACGAAACTTCTCAGAATTTAGTTCTATTTTCACAAAAAGATGCACCCTCCTAGGGCAAGTTGAGTGAACCCTCTTTTCTTGTTGATCCGTTGAGGTCATTTTTAGGAAAAATAAACCCTAGATGTATAATGTCCCCTTTCAGGGTGGCTCTGATACTACCTTAAATTTTCTTAATTACTTAGATGATATTCTAAAACAATTTACAATGGTAGGATCATTAAAAGAAAAAAAAGTACACTCATGCAAGAGAACAAAAATATTTATCCTCAGAAACCCTCACAGGGGAGAAAACCCATCAAAACTTCCTTAGTATAGAACTCAACCAAAACAGTGTAAAAATACAAGACAACTTCTTCTCTCTACTTCTGCGCACTTCTTATTCTCCTAGTAGGAAAGTAGCTTGAGTGAAAGTGAGTACAGATAAAGGAGGAACCTCCCTATTTATATTTGACTCTTGAATTGACCTGAACCATTACTTGGATGACTTGACTAGTAGGACACTACAATAAAAATTATTATAATGACTCAAGGGTACTATTGACTTGACTTACATATGTAGGTTTACATTGATTCTTTCAATGAGTCTTACATGACCAATTACATCGGTGACAAGTCCTGAAGGAGGAATAAAATTAGTACAACTATAATATCTTCTGAAGTTACAATATTTTAATAGGGATCTGGACCAATCTGTTGGTCAAGCACGAAGCAAGCAACTATTTCTCTCTCTTTAGTTGAAGTAGAGCATAGGGGGGCAATGATTGCAGGTATTCAGGTAGTTTGGTTGCATGGAATTCTGATCGAGTTTGAAATTCACACTTCTCAATTAGTAGATCTCCATTGTGACAATAAGAGTATCATCAAGATATCCAGTGATCCATTTCAGAAGTAACATACAAAACATATTGAAGTACACATGCACTACGTTAGGGAACTAGTTCATAGCAAGGCTACCACTTTGCATTATTGCCTTACATATGAGAGCATTGCAGGTATATTCACCAAGTCCTTCACTCAAAAGATAGTTTTCTATCCCATATCTCTTATTGGTGTAAAGGTTTGACTCATCTATTGTTCCTGATTTACCTGCTTATTTTGAGGGGGGGGATTTCCCATTAGGTTTTCCCCATTTCCTTGTTTCTTAATCAGTTATTTTTTATTCATTTATATTGTATGGGTGACCTTTGGCCTAGTTTCCAGGGACCAATTTATCCAAAGTTAGGATTAAAGGGTGGTGTTAGGATTGATTGTACCTCCCTTTTCTCACTTAGTCTAATTGTTCATTTTCCTAGCTTAATAGGTCTACATCACTTTAATAGCACATGGGGGAACACACCTAGGGGCCACTTACCACTTACTACACTTCTTTGTATGAGTTTAAAAGTCTCAGGGACTAATCCCTATAATTTACGAACCCACTTTGAGTGCCACCAATAGTCTCCTTCAGTTCACCTTGGTAGGTATTCAATTATGTTAAGTTATGATATGATTACCATCAATTAGTTCATTGTTAGTCATCCTAGTGCTGGTTTGCATGATTTAAGGGAGTGTGGGAACCTTTGTTCACCTACCCTCTTCAGTTAACTGATTGTATATTGAATCATTGATTCGGAGTTGCATTAGTTAGCTCTGGTGCATATTTTTCCCACCTGAGTTAGAACTGGAGTCATTTTGAGTTGGTGAATTCGAATCCTATCCAAGGAATTCAAATTCTCCCTTTTCTACGACTATTTCATTATACAAACATTAATTATAATCGGTGTAATGATATTCTGACCATCTTTTTCCTCATGTGTGTGTAATTTATGACATGAATGTATTGATCAGTTTACATTGTATTGTGCATTCTTCTACAACCTTCTTTTCAGATTGTTTCCATTCATTCCCGAGGATCCTTGCTTCACTAAAAATAACATTTTATATTTTTCCAGCCATGTTCTAGAAATCCATTGGAAAATGTAAAAGCATGTAAATATTTACAATAAAAATAAAATTTCCAAAGGCTATCCAGTGGAGCAACATGAACAGTGGGGGTTATGTGTATCCACTAGGGGGAGGTGAGGGGGTTGTGGGATTGAACCATTTGTTTCCAAATGTCACCATAAGAACCCACCTTGAATTTCCTTGCTAGCATTTATTTCTATTGTAAGGAATTAGCTGAGAAGATTATCCCAAAAATTAATGGGCGATGGGAAAACCCAAGAATTTGTATGGCAGGTTATGGGTTCACTCTACTTGTCCCATAAGTCATTCTTAATCAAGGGAATTCATTCTCCATATTTACCATTATATTTTTGAGGAACCAGAAATCATTTTCCAATGGGTTATGCATTCCTAGTTGTGTAAAAAACACAAATCTCAAATTGGAAAGAAGACACAATTTTATGTCAAAATCGCTCAAAAATTCACATGGGTAGTGAAATTCGTTGGGAAATCCATAGAAAAAAGTCCCAGGGATAAATTCAGTGTAATACCCTAGTTTTCAAGCCCCAAACTTATGATCATTCATATGACTTATGTTCTTTTGCATTATGGCCTCATGATATTTTTTTAATTGTGTACTTATGTTCCTTTGCATGTTAGTGTGATTAATCACATGTGATCCTTGTTTGATAATGTGAATTATCGATTTTGGCATTAATATTCATCTTAATCATTGTTATTGTTGTTATAATTAATGGTTTTTGCTATTAAATAAACAACTAGATCATCAAATGCAACTAAAAGAGTATGGGAGAGCATGGACTCCACAAGTGAGGGGGAATGGAGATATCCACAGAACCTTGTAACTTATTGTTGGCTTGAATTTTTCCATCCTAGTTCATAATTTGCACCTTGGTGACATTATGATGGTCACCCAAACCTTGTAGAAGGAACGTTATTCTTGATATTTATGGACTATGGAGATATGATTTCATATTGTGCATGCATTACTGGGCACCTCTTTCCTAGGGCTCCCTCCTTTGGATGATATTCCCTCACATTTATCATTTTTTGGTCATTTATGAACCCTTTTTCCTAGTTTTAGGGGTAGTAAGCTATTTTCTAGCTTCCACTCTTACACAATGCATTGATGTCTTTATTTTTGTGCTTCCAAGATATTTATGAGTCTATTGGATCCATTCTCTCACTTATTCAACCCTTATTCATGTTTTGCAACCTACATTATGCATTAGTGTGCCTCCTTGTGCTTGTCATGGCTCCACTCCTTGGTTTTGGGTAACTCCTCATGGTGCTAATTCAAGAAAGAGAATAATTTCACTAATCCACCTTTCCACTAATTCAAGTTAAGTATCCATGATGAAGCTTAAACCTTACGTATATCTAATTTGAATTGATCCCTTTGGTTTAGAGTTGGCCTCCTTGTACTATAAATTCATATTCCCTATCCTTGTTGAAGTTAATCTTGAGCTTTGGAACATGTGACTTATGTTATCCAACCATGTTGGGAATGTTGATAGTATTGACAGTGTGTTAAGACTTAAAGAGATTCTAGTTGTTTCCCTTTTCTTCCATTATATCGCTCTACTAGTCCAGGTTCTCGCAAAGGAAGCCCAAAAATTAGAATGGAAAACTAGGTCACATCCCATAGGAAGTGGAGATGAACACAAAAGTAGTAGTGGGAATCATTGTGGCTCTAAACAGAGATAGTTTCAAGAGCAGTGAGATTAAGTGATCCTATACCCTTGGATGCATGGCCACAACATGGGGGTGACCTTTTCAAGCAAGGAAGGCTTGACGGTGTCTATGTTAAGATTTCATATGATTATATAGATATCATTAGTGTTTAATCCAATTTCACATAAATAGCATATGCAGAATCACTAAAAGAAACACAGTCACAATATAGACACAAATTTATCTTACGAATCCCTCAAGGGGAAGAAAACCTAGCAAAAATTCCTCTATATAAGATAAAACCCCAAAACAAGTATTTCTCCTCCTTGCTGATATGTCTCTCTCTCTCTCTCTCTCTCTCTCCTATGCGCTATACACAAGTGTGAGTCTGTGTTCAAATGAGAATCAAAACTCTTCTATTTATACTCTTTTTTTCAACTGAATTTTTACCTCATCAAGTCAGCTGTAGTAAACTGTCTAGGCTGACATAACCTAGAAAATCACAAAACAATATTTTATTATATTAATTAGGGTACTAATGAACCAACTTACAATGGACGATTTACCTCATGAATCTATGATGACCAATTACAATAATAACATCTTGATGGAGGAATAATAACATTTCTCTTGGGGTACATCAGTAAAATACATTTAGAATATCTTTTGCAGTTACAATATTTCAACACTCCCCCTTAACGAGAAGGGTATTCTCCTGACAACATCATCATCAACTATAGGAGTAACAAGAGAGAGAATATTCAGCACTATCAAGGTAATTAATCTATACGTCATAGGAAGTTTTCATAATCTATAACTGGTACAATTACTCTTCAATGTATTCAGTATCGAAACATTGTCTTATACAACACTGATTCTTTATCTTCTGCAACACTCGATCACTTGATCCTTTGCAGTGACACTTCAATCTTCTTGATCCTTGTAGTAACACTTCAATCTTCTTAATCCTTTGTAGCAGTACTTTGATCTTCTCGATCCTTTGCAGAAGCACTTCGATCTTCTTGATCCTTTGTAACAACACTTTGATCTTCTCGATCCTTTTCCACAACACTTCAATCTTCTTGATGCTTCGTAGAAACACTTCTATCTTCTCGATCCTTTGTAGAAAGATTTCTATCTTCTCGATCCTTTGCAACAACATTTTGATCTTCTCAATACTTTGCCACAACGCTTTGATATTCTTGATCCTTTTCCACAATACTACTTGCAATACATAGAATCTCTGTGTGGGATGATCAATCCCTATCACTTTAGGACACAGTTCCAAGGATGATGCAATTCTCCATTAACCTACTCCCCATTAATGAGGAGGGTCCATAGAATCGACTAATTGAATCATCTACAACTGAATGTAGATATCATCTGCATGTGAATACAGGATCTGGTATCCGTAAGGAATCAACGCAGATCTTCCTCGGCGTTAAAGCTAGGACAACTCAGAAGCGAGTGTTATATTACATCATCTACGTATGAATGTAGGAACATCTTCTACTGCATATCTTGTCTGCATGTGAATTCAAGAACTAATGTCCATAAGGACTCATCGTAGGACATCCTCATCATTAAAGCTAGGACCACTCCATGTGAGTATTATACTACGACGTTTGTAAGGACTCATTGTATGGAATCTTCAATGTTAAATATAGAACCACTCACAAGCGAGTGTAATACTATAGAATCCACATATAAATGTAGGTACATTATCCATGTGAGAGTAACATCTACTACTGCAGATATCATCCACACATGAATGCAGTGCTCGAAATCCATAGGACGCATCGTAGGAAATCCTCAACATTGAATCTAGGAAAACTCGTAAGTGAGTGTTATACTACAAAATGCACATATAAATTTAAACACAATCTCCATGCGAGAGTAACATCTTCTACTACATATCTTGTTCACACGTGAATGCAAGAGCTGGAGTCCATAAGGAATCATCATAGGACATGCTCAATGTTAAATCTAGGACCAATCCATGTGAGTGTTATGCTATGTCATCCACATATACGTGTAGGTACACTCTCTATGTGAGAGTAACGTCTGCTAGACCATCCTTAGCTAGGAACAACCACTCTTAGGAGAAGAGTGTTATTTTCTTGCAAGACCATCCTCAGGAGAGGATACTATCATCCAAAAATGAGTGTTAGACCTCATTAGCATCTTTAGGAGCAATTGGCCTCTTTGAAACTGGAGCTTCTGTAACACTCCAAAAATTCGTAAAAAATTAAAAATTTTCCTTGCAACAATTAATGTTTAAAACATCGCCTAAAGAGGTTAATTTAACCTCTTATGGTTAAAATTCTATCATGTCTGAAACTAGATACTACAACACATCATTTACTAATGTATAACACATTCAATAATAACAGTATTCAAAGGAAATGTAATGAAAGTTTGGTCTACAAAGTTAATGAATTAGCGGGGTAAAATGCACCGAGATCAACTGTTTACTATTTGATAAGTGTAAGATTCTAAAAGTTGTTTTCTTGTTTACTGAAGGTACTGAAAAAATTTACTTCCTTTCCATATATTTATACCTGTGTGCATTATGCTGGTTTAGGAAATAGAACTTCTGAGTTCTAAATTTTTTGCCATTAAAAATTATTGTATAACATTCTTATATTAACTTAGTCTAAGTAAATAATTTCCCTTGATGCATGTCTTTCATGCAAAGGTAAGAATATTGAAATACAATGCAAACCTATAAGCTTATCCAAGCCATAAGTGCTATAAACCATTGTATTTACTATATACTTAAATAATGCATACACTAAAATGTTATCCTATCTAAACTCTAACATATACATGACTAATATCCTTTTAAACTTTTGTTGACATGAAAGTCTTAAATAGTAATTTATGTGTTAGTAATAACATAGGTTTGTTTTTGCAGAGTTGTGCCAAAAGTCTAAGCACACTTCCAAAATGGTGTATAACTATATAAATTTTTACTATGTAACTCCTAGAACTCTTCTAAGTCAAAAAAATGTGCATTCCATAATTGTTTAACAATGATCTATTAACTGCTAAAATGCAAAGCCTATCCTATGCATGTATATTCATTAGATGTATATCTAAAGCAATATCATAAACAAATACTTTTTATGTATAACAAGCAAAACTTATCCTATGCATGTATATACATTAGATGTATATCTAAAACAATATTATAAGAAAAGGCATTTTATGTATAACAAGCAAAACCTATATGCTTAACCTAAACATATATAATATAAATCCAAAGTATTTATAATATTTCTAAATGCTACAAGCACTAAATTGTTATCCTATCTAAACCTTAATTTGTAACATAAAATATTACCATAATAGACTTTCGTTTACATGAAAAAATTATTAAAACATAATTTAGGTGTTAGTAATAACACATTTTTTTTGGGAGAGTTGTGCATTGTTTTAAGCTATATCAAAACATAAAAGATATTAGAGCTAGTGGAGACCACGTGTTAGTAGATCCACGAATGGAGGTTTAAGGCTAAAACCTTATCCAAATAAAATTCAACCAAACCTTAAAACCTTGCTTCTCTTCACTAATATCTCATTGTTCAGGTAGAGATGAGAGTTGAGCCGACACGAACTCATTTTTTTCGGCCTTCGAAGCTCAGTTGTGTTTTCAGTTTGAGAGAGGTGTTTCACAGTCTAGACATTCTGGAACTGTCTGCCCTTGCCGAAGTGGCCTCTGTCATGGCATTTGATAGTTCTACCCTCCTTTCTTCTTGTCGTAGTTTGAGAAATAAAGAGTTGGTTTTTTTATAGTGTTTGAACTGAGGTTTTCCTTTGATGTTAAAGTGTTTCCTGAGAGGGTTTATTTATAAATCTAAGCAAGGAGGTGAGATCAAGCTACAAGGTAAATTGCTTTTTCCCAAACCCTAGTATTTTATTCCTTACAATAATTTTAAAGAAGAAACTATCATAACACTAATGAAAACTGTTGTTCATTCAATGTGGCCACAGGTGAATACTCTTCGACATACAGCTGGAGGTGGAAATAATTACCAATGAAGAAAAATTTGGGGTTCAAGCTCTTTTGTTTGTTGTTTAGGTTTTAGCACACAACTCAGGTAAGCCTCGACTTCGCACTAGAGGTTCCTCTTTTAGTAAAGATGCTTGTAGCCGTAAAATCGTGGGTGTGAGAAAAATGACTCCATTTGGTGAAAGATTTTCACAGCTGTGTTTTACTATTTTAATGCCTTGATAAATTAAAAATCCTTCTGGCTTGTTTGTTTTACAACCCTTAGGGTTTATGTAAAAGGGCTACGACTCGCAGTTTTAAAGGGTGAAATAAAATCTGACATGAGTGATTTTTTTTTATAAGTTGTTTCCAAAAATGAAGAATTTGTCTTGTAAACAATATTTAGCCATGATTTTGAAGTTTTTACAGCTTTTAGTTAAATATGTGTTTGATTACATTAAGAATATGTAAAAAGGAAATCTTTAGGGTTTGAAATAAAATAATAATGTTTTGTTTTAGGCCATAAGCTTTAAATAATACTTAGTTTATAATTTGTATTTTTTTTTGAATAAAAACCTAAAAGTATTAGTTTAAAACTTCTGTAAGAGATTTACTCTTACGGGTTTCGAAGCCTTGACCTATGGCTAAGGAATCCATGTTAATTAACCTAGGTTTATATTGTTTTAAAAACTATACTATAGAAAAACCCTAAATAAAATTTCATTTGGAAATACATAAATCTTTACGGCTGTAAATGAATAATTAATTACAATCATCCTTGACCCCACTTGGTCAATAATCACAAACTTTACAATAAAATTAAAGTATAATGCTTTCTTAAACATAAAATGTGTTTGTAATTTAGGGTATGTGAAATCTTCACTGCTATCCCATTATTAATGACAGTCTCATCATCACTCCTCCTTTTCTGGGAGGATCTATATCATCAACCTGCTCCCTCATTGTCCGAGGACGGTTCATATCTTCGACCTTTTCTTCCATTTCGAGGAGAGTCCATATCGACTTGTTCCTCTTTTCTGAAGAGAGTACATATTTCTTACTTTTTCTTCCTTTTAGAAAATATTAAATATCTTCGACCCGTTTCTCCTTTTTGAGGAGAGTCCATATCTTTGACCCATTCCTCCTTTTGGGAAGGGTCCATATCATCATCGTTCCTCCTTGCAAGGAAATTATTTTTAGACTACATCGAGCTTGTCACAGAAGTATTCAAAGTTCACTCGATATAGAGGCTTGTTTGGAAAATCACAAACTTGCTCATTGGTACTCACATACTGGAGTTTTAGAGCTTCCTTTTGTATCATATCCCTTATATAAAAATATCAGATTTCTATGTGCTTTGATTTATCATGGAACACCAAATTCTTTGTCATCTTTATACAACTTTGGTTGTCACATTGAATCACTGTGGTGTCCAAATCCATGTCAAATAGGCCTCACATCAGTTTTCAAAGCCATAACACTTCACAACTAGCAAAGCAAGATGTTATGTATTTTACTTCAGCCGTGCTGAGAGAAACATTAGACCGTTTCTTACAAAACCATGAGATCATGGCTGATCCGAGACAATAGCATCCACCTGAGTTTCTCTTTCTGTTTGCGACACTTCTCTCCCAATATGAATTCGTATATCCATACAATCTGTAGTCATGATCTCTATCATAATATAGTCCAAAGTCTATCTTACTTTTTAGGTACCTCATCTCATGCTTTATAGCTATCAGGTCAACCCATCTAGGTTTAACTAGAATCTGACTTAAGGTGTTCACAAAAAAAGCATATATCTTGCCTTGTATCCATTAGATGCATCAATGACCCAATAATATGTTTGTATTGATTCATGTCCAGTATCTCTGATGATTCATCAGATAACAAATTTAGGTTGGTGTCCATGGGTGTGTCAATGGATTAACAATCCAAAATATAAAATATTTTCAATATTTCCACTGCATACTTTCCCTGGTTCAGAAAGGTTCCTTCTGGGATATGGCACACTTCCATCGTGAGGAAATAATGCATCAATCCAAGATATTTCATCTAGAATTATTTAGCTAGCCTCTTCTTGCAATCTATGACTTGTTTCTAATTTCACATCAAAAATATATCATCCACATACAATAATAGTATGACAGGTTCATCATCCATAACCTTCATGTAAAGGTTAGCATCGCTTTTACTCTTGGTAAAACCCAATCTTGTCAAGAAGCTATCAATCCTTCCATACCAAGCTCTAGGAGCTTGCTTCGGTCCATATAGGGCCTTTTTTTCCAACTTACATGCATGAATCACTCTGTCTTAGACTTCAAATACTTGTGGTTTTTTGATGTAAACTTCCTCCTCAATCACACAATTCAGGAAGGTTGTCTTTACATCCATCTACTGTAGATCCCACTTCATCATGGAAACAAGTGCCATGATGGTTCTGATGGAAGTGTACCTTGCTACTGGAGAAAATGTCTCTTCATAATCAATCCCCTCTTTTTGAGAGAATCCTATAGACACAAATCTTACATTGTACTTTTCAATACTTCCTTCAGCTGCATGTTTTATCTTATAGATCGATTTCAAAGGTATCACACTCTTGTTTTCTAGTTTTGAGTATTATATCCCAAACATCATTCTTCATTATTGAATCATATTCTTCCATCATTTCTTCCACCCACTCTTTATTCTATGCAGATTCCTCATTGCTGGTGTGTTCTTGATCTACACGGTCACACATCAAAGCTACATAACTGGAGTATGGATTTGATCTCTTTCTTGTTCTTGTGGAGCCATCTGGAGCTCCATACTTCTTTTATTGTTGTGTTATTTCTCTTACCGAAGAAGGTTTTCTCTTTCGAGAGATATCCATAGTAGGGGTTTCCCGAGGTTCTAGCATATCATGATATTTTGATGCTACTATTTTAGGAGAGGGTTCAACTTCTACCTTTCTGGGAGGTACATGCTCTTCATGTAATTCTTCAAGCTAAAACCTTCAAGATTTATTAAGAGCAGTTTCTTCATCAAATGTCTCATCCCTACTAATCTCTATATAATGGAATCCTGAGATGTATATCCTGAAGTATTTGGAGACTTCACAGCATACAACTAATATTCCCTTGTTTTTGAAAGGATCCAACTTGGTTCTCTTCTCTTATAGAATATGCACATATACTAGAAAAGTAAATATCATGAGATGGAACACTTTAGGTTTCTTTCCTTTATACATTTCTTCACGAGTCTTGAATCCAAGAGCACTGTGAGATAATATATTGTGCATATACACAACCGTTCTTATTTCTTTAGCCCACAGGTGCACGGGAAGGTATTGGTAATGAATCATTGTTTTCACTCCTTCCATAATGGTTCTATTCTTTCTTTTTGTAACACCATTCTATTGGGGATTGTAGGGAGTGGTTAGTTCCCTCTTGATTCTAGCTTCTTTGTAGAATGCTTCAAATTATTTTGAAGTATATTCTCCACCATTATATGATCTCAGTGTCTTGATCCTTCTTTCTCAATGGTTCTCTACCAAGGCTTTCAAATCCTTGAATTTCCCAAACACTTCACTCTTCGTTTTCAAGAAGTATATCCATGTATTTATTGAATAGTCATCATTAAATGTGACATAGTATTCATATGAACTTAAGGATGTGGATGGCATAGGACTACATATATCATAATGAATTAATTCCAATGTACCTTTAGCCTTTTTTTCACTTTTAGGAAATGGGTTCTTGATGTTCTTTCCTATTGCACATCCTTTGCAATTTCCTTCAATATAAATATTCATATATGATAAACCTATTACAACTTTGCTAAAATAGCTTAATTCTTTGTAGCTGATGTGACCAATCATTCTATTCCATAGTTCACATGAGCTAGTGGTCTCATGGTCAAGGGTTGTTTCTGTATGTCCCCTAAGTTTGTACAATCTTCCTTCTTCTTCACCAATGACCACAACATCTTCAATTGTCTTTCCTTTGGACCACATAAGTACTTTTCCATCTATGAAAGAAACTCTATATCCTTCCTTATCTAGTGTTGAAATGGAATGTAGATTCTTTTTCAAACCTTGTACATATAGCACTTCCTTCATCTTCATGGAGGTTCCAGAGTCAAGCTTTTAGCTTGATTCACCAATGCCTTTGATGGGATATTGATAGTCATCTCCTAGAGATACTTTCTGAGGATATTTATTTTATTCAAGTCTTGATAGAGTTTTCTTCTTCACTGTCATGTAATTCAAGGCACCATTATCAATAAGCCATGTATCTTCCCCATATGTTATAGACCCATAGAGTGTAGAGAACAATACATATTCCTCGACATATTCTTCTTTTGGTTCCCACTTTCATGGTCTTTCTTCTTATTCTTTATCCTCATCTTCAGCTAGATGAGCATGATGTCTTTTGTTGGTGTTCTTTTTTAGTGGACACTCTCTGGAAAGGTGTCCTGTCTTATGACAGTTGTAACATTGATATTTGGAGTAGTCTCTTTTTTTACTATTGTCTCTTTTCTTCTGAAACTTCTTTGGAGGTTTGTACTCCTTGTGACTATCCTTCTTGAAGTTTGATTGTTTTCTTCTCTTGGTATGGGTGGCTAAAGCTTGTTCATATTCCTTAAGTAAGGCTTATCTGTTAGATACTCTAGTCTCCTCTTGGATGCAGTCTTCTTCATACTTTCTTTTCTAGCACACATAGTTAGTATGAATGAATATAAAGGTCTAGTGAGACCATTGAGAAAAGCCATGACTGGATCATCTTCATCAAAGGAGTATCCAATATCATCTAGTTGTTCCTTCAACATGGAGACCCTTGTGAAGTAATCTTGAACCAATTCTCCTTCACTTATCTTGGCGCTCTTCAGTTGATCTCTCAAATTCATCTTTCTATTGATGTTCCTTGCATCATATATTTTGAGAGGGCATCATACATTTTATTTAGTTTCTCTTTATATGGCACTTGAGGGATCGAATGATCTTTAATAGAATCAATAGTGATCCTCATTGTCTTGATTAGGTCCTTTTGGTGCTTCTCCTTAGCTTCATCTTCTTTAGGTTTTGAGACTTCATTCTTGATATACTTATCAGATCATTCTCTCCAAGAATGAGACCAATCCTATACTTCCATGCTTGAAAGTTTTTAATTCCTTCTAGTTTATCCTCAAGCTTAGTACTTAGGGCCATCCTATCCAGGAGGTCACTAAAAATTAAAATTTATAAAAATGAAAATATGACCTTACCAGGAGATGCGCTTGACCAAGGTGAGTTGCTTGGTGCACTTGGTTTTTGGAGATCCTAAATATTCACCCTTCAAATATTTCTTGTGAGGTTCCAATTTATGCAGAGTTTCTGGTTTTTGTTATCTGCATTTTTCTAGTCCAGGGCCAAACTATGGTCTGGCTTTCCCAGAGATTCAACCACCCAAAAAATTTGATCCATGGCTCAATAGATGCACTTTAGAGAGGCACAACTTTCTATACAATAATATCTTCAGAATTCCAACTTTTGAAGAAACCCTAATTTCTTTTGGAGGGATAGGAGAGAGAGTCTTACCTTGTGAAATTTGTTCTATTCAGGCTAGCTCTGATACCATGTTAATATTTCATATGCTTAGCTAGATATCATTAGTGTTTAGTTCAATTTCAAATCAAAAGCATATGTAGAATCACTGAAAGAAACAAAATCACAAGACAGACACAGATTTATACTCGAAAACTGTCAAGGGAAGAAAATCTAGCACCATTAACATCCATAATACTATAATGAAACTAGGTATGAACATGTAATGTTGTTTCTAGTTAAGAAATAAAGGATAACCTACTCATTTTCTTACTATTAAAATTATGGGTAAATAGTAACATTTAATTTAATTTACTTGTTGTACTAGAGTACTATATATTTGGATATGTGGAAAAATACATCAAGGGATATTTATCCTTCAAACAAAAATATTCTAACCCTAAATCACTCATTTAGATATACATTTAACTAGAAATTATTTACTTTTAAATAAGAAGAGATTACACACTCTAAAAACAGTTTATGCAGTAATTCAAAATAAAGCAACTCATAATTTTATCCATTCCAGTTCTTTTTCTTGCATAAGGTAAAATAAAATAACATTTAGAACCTGAAAATGGTAGAGGAGACAACAGCATAAGGAGCTCGTTCCACCCAACCAATTCCTAAATATATCTTAGCTTCTAGTCTTAGGATCCCTGAGCCTATCCACTGGTCCACCTTGTTGAAAGCACTGGGTGAGAGGATGGGATATAAAACCCCCAACAACTCCATGAAGGTAATCAACACTATTACTTCTTCCTTCTGCAGCAAGAACTCAGTAAATCAGCTGCACTAGTTTTGTAAACAACTTTCACACTCTAAACCACTTCTGCTTCCCCCCTCCATCGAATATCATGTATAGAAATTCCCTTCGAAAATTTCACAAGTAAATATTGAATATCCACCTACTGAATTCAATGGGTAAATATAAGCATGCCTAGGTCTTTTGGTCAGTTTTTCACTTAATGAGCCACTTGCTCTTGTTCCACTTTCTTGGGGAACATGACCACAAAAATAGGGAAGTTGCCTCCTGCAATAACTAGAAGTGGTTTGAGGATGCTGCCAAGTCTCAATCTGCTCTCACCCCAGTCTATTCCACCTAGTGACCAGTAGAAACTCATTTAACATCCTCCTTAAGTTGTTGTCTAATATTTTATTTATTAATTAATAAAATATTCAGCATAATTAATTACAATCATCCTTGACCCCACTTGGTAAATAATCACAAACTTTACAATAAAATTAAAGTATAATGCTTTCTTAAACATAAAATGTTTTTACAATTTGGGGTATGTGAAAGATTCACCGCCATCCCATTATTAATGACAGTCTCATCATTACTTCCCCTTTTCTGGGAGGATCTATATCATCAACCTGCTCCCCCATTGTTTGAGGACAGTTCATATCTTCGACCTTTTCTTCCATTTAGAGGAGAGTCCATATCTTCGACTTGTTCCTCTTTTCTGAAGAGAGTCCATATTTCTTACTTGTTGTTCCTTTCAGAAAATATTCCATATCTTCAACCCATTTCTCCTTTTTGAGGAGAGTCCATATCTTTGACCCGTTCCTCCTTCCTAGAAGGGTCCATATCATCATCGTTCCTCCTTGCAAGGAAATTATTTTTAGACTACACAAGGCTTGTCACAGAAGTATTCAAAATTCACTCGAGATAGAGGCTTGTTTGGAAAATCAGAAACTTGCTCATTGGTACTCACATACTAGATTTTTACAGCTCCCTTTTGTATCATATCCCTTATATAAAAATATCTGATTTCTATGTGCTTTGATTTATCATGGAACACCAGATTCTTTGTCATATTTATACAACTTTGGTTGTCACATAGAATCACTGTGGTGTCGAACTCCATGTCAAATAGGCCTCACATCAGTTTTCAAAGCCATAACGCTTCACAACTAGCAAAGCAAGATGTTATGTATTTTGCTTCAGCCGTGTTGAGAGAAACATTAGACTGTTTCTTACTAAACCATGAGATTGTGGCTAATCCCAGAAAATAACATCCACCTAAGTTTCTCTTTCTGTTTGCGGTACTTCCCACCCAATATGAATTCATATATCCATACAATCTGTAGTCATGATCTCTATCATAATATAGTCTAAAGTCTATCGTACTTTTTAGGTACCTCAGCACATGCTTTATAGATATCAGGTGAACCCATCTAGGTTTAACTAGAAATTGACTTAAGGTGTTCACAAAAAATCATATATCTTGCCTTGTATCCATCAAATGCATCAGTGACCCAATAATATGTTTGTATTGAGTCATGTCCAGTATCTCTGATGATTCATCAGATAACAAATTTAGGTTGGTGTCCATGGGTGTGTCCATGGATTTACAATCCAACATATAAAATATTTTCAATATTTCCACTGCATACTTTCCCTGGTTTAGAAAGGTTCCTTCTAGGATATGCCACACTTCCATCATGAGGAAATAATGCATCAATCCAAGATATTTCATCTAGAATTCTTTTTCTAGCCTCTTCTTGCAATCTATGACTTGTTTCTAATTTCACATCAAAAATATATCATCCACATACAAAAATAGTATGATAGGTTCATCATCCATAACCTTCATGTAAAGGTTAGGGTCGTCTTTACTCTTGGTAAAACCCAATCTTGTCAAGAAGCTATCAATTCTTCCATACCAAGCTCTAGGAGCTTGCTTTGGTCCATATAGGGCCTTTTTTTGCAACTTACATGCATGAATCACTTTGTCTTAGACTTCAAATCCTTGTGGTTGTTCAATGTAAACTTCCTCCTCAGTCACACAATTCAGGAAGGTTGTCTTTACATCCATCTACTGTAGATCCCACTTCATCATGGAAACAAGTGCCATGATGGTTCTGATGGAAGTGTACCTTGCTATTGGAGAAATTTTCTCTTCATAATCAATCCCTTCTTTTTGAGAGAATCCTATAGACACAAATCTTACATTGTGCTTTTCAATACTTCCATCAGCTGCATGTTTTATCTTATAGATCCATTTCGAATATACCACACTCTTGTTTTCTGGTTTGGGTATTATATCCCACACATCATTCTTCATTATTGACTCATATTCTTCCATCATTTCTTCCACCCACTCTTTATTCTATGCATATTCCTCATTGCTGGTGTGTTCTTGATCTACACGGTCACACATCAAAGCTACATAACTGGAGTATGGATTTGATCTCTTTCTTGTTCTTACGGAGCCATCTGGAGATCCATACTTCTTTTCTTCTTGTATTATTTCTCTTACCAAAGAAGGTTTTCTCTTTCGAGAGATATCCATAGTAGGGGATTCCCGAGGTTCTAGCATATCATGATATTCTGATGCTACTATTTTAGGAGAGGGTTCAACTTCTACCTTTCTGGGAGGTACATCCTCTTCATGTAATTCTTCAAGCTAACACCTTCAATATTTATTAAGAGCAGTTTCTTCATCAAATGTCTCATCCCTACTAATCTCTGTATAATGGAATCCTGAGATGTATATCCTGAAGTATTTGGAGACTTCATAGCATCCAACAAATATTCCCTTGTTTTTGGAAGGATCCAACTTGGTTCTCTTCTCTTATAGAATATGCACATATACTAGAAAACTAAATATCATGAGTTGGCTCACTTCAGGTTTCTTTCAATTATACATTTCTTTAGGAGTCTTGAATCCAAGAACACTGTGAGATAATCTATTATGCATATACACAACTGTTCTTATTTCTTTAGCCCACAGGTGCATGGGAAGGTATTGGTCATGAATCATTGTTTTCAGTGGTTCCATAATGGTTCTATTCTTTCTTTCTGTAACACCATTCTATTGGGGATTGTAGGGAGTGGTTAGTTCTCTCTTGATTCTAGCTTCTTTGTAGAATGCTTCAAATTATTTTGAATTATATTCTCCACCATTATATGATCTCAGTGTCTTGATACTTCTTTCTCAATGGTTCTATACCAAGGTTTTCAAATCCTTGAATTTCCTGAACACTTCACTCTTGGTTTTCAAGAAGTATATCCATGTCTTTCTTGAATAGTAATCATTGAATGTGACATAGTATTCATATCCACTTAAGGATGTGGATGGAATAGGACTACATATATCAGAATGAATTAATTCCAATATACCTTTATCCTTTTTCTCACTTTTAGGAAATGGGTTCTTGATGTTCTTTCTTATTGCACATCCTTTGCAAGTTCCTTCAATATCAATATTCATATCTGGTAAACCTATTACAACTTTTCTAACATAGCTTAATTCTTTGTAGCTGATGTAACCAATTCTTCTATTCCATAGATCACATGAGCTAGTGGTCTCATGGTCAAGGGTTGTTTTTGTATGTCCCCTAAGTTTGTACGATCTTCCTTCTTGTTCACTAATGACCACAACATCTTCAATTGTCTTTCCTTTGGACCACATAAGTACTTTTCCATCTATGAAAGCAACTCTATATCCTTCCTTATCTAGTGCTGAGATGGAATGTAGATTATTTTTCAAACCTGGTACATATAGTACTTTCTTCATCTTCATGGAGGTTCTAGAGTCAAGCTTTTAGCTTGATTCACCAATGCCTTTGATGGGATATTGATAGTCATCTCCTAGAGATACTTTATGAGGATATTTCTTTTATTTAAGTCTTGATAGAGTTTGCTTCTTCACTGTCATGTAATTTAAGGAACCACTATCAATAAACCATGTATCTTCCCCAGATGTTATAGACCCATAGAGTGTAGAGAATAGTACATATTCCTCGACATATTCTTTTTTTGCTTGCCACTTTCATGGTATTTCTTCTTATTCTTTATCCTCATCTTCAACTAGATGAGCATGATATATTTTGTTGGTGTTCTTTTTCAGTGGACACTCTCTGGAAAGGTGTCCTATCTTATGACAGTTGTAACAATGATATTTGGAGTAGTCTCTTTTTTAACTATTGTCTCTTTTATTCTGAAACTTCTTTGGAGGCTTGTACTCCTTGTGAATATCCTTCTTGAAGTTTGATTGTTTTCTTCTCTTGGTATGGGTGGCTAGAGCTTGATCATATTCCTTAAGTAAGGCTTATCTGTTAGATACTCTAGTCTCCTCTCGATACTTTCTTTTCTAGCACATATAGTTAATATGAATGAATCTAAAGGTCTAGTGAGACCATTGAGAAAAGTCATGACTAGATCATCTTCATCAAAGGAGTATCCAATATCATCTAGTTGTTCCTTAAAATGGGAGACCCTTGTGAAGTAATGTTGAACTGATTCTCCTTCACTCATCTTGGTGCTCTTCAGTTGAGCTCTCAAATTCATCTTTCTATTGATGTTCCTTCCATCATACATTTTGAGAGGTCATCATACATTTTCTTTAGTTTCTCTTTAGATGACAATTGAGGGATCGAGTGATATTTGATAGAATCAATAGTGATCCTCATTGCCTTGATTAGGTCCTTTTGGTGCTTCTCCTTAGCTTCATCTTCTTTCAGTTTTGAGACTTCATTCTTGATATACTTATCAAATCATTCTCTCCAAGAATGAGACCAATCCTATACTTCCATGCTCGAAAGTTTTTAATTCCTTCCAGTTTATCCTCAAGCTTAGTACTTGGGGCCATCCTATCGAGGAGGTCACTAAAAATTAAAATTTCTAAAAATGAAAATATGACCTTACCAGGAGATGTTCTTGACCAAGGCGACTTGGTTTGTGCACTTGGTTTTTGGAGATCCTAAATATTCACCCTTCAAATATTTCTTGTGAGGTTCCAATTTATGTAGATTTTCTGGTTTTTGTTATCTGTAGTTTTCTAGTTCAGGGCCAAACTATGGTTTGGCTTTCCCAGAGATTCAACCACCCAAAAAATTCGATCCATGGCTCAATAGATGCGCTTTAGAGAGGCACAACTTTCTATACAAGAATATCTTCATAATTCCAATTTTTGCAAAAACCCTAATTTCTTTCGGAGGGAGAGGAGAGAGAGTCTCACCTTGTGAAATTTGTTCTATTTAGGCTTGCACTGATACCATGTTAATATTTCATATGCTTAGCTAGATATCATTAGTGTTTGGTCCAATTTCAAATCAAAAGCATATGCAGAATCACTGAAAGAAACAAAATCACAAGATAGACACCGATTTATACTCGGAAACCCTCAAGGGAAGAAAATCTAGCAAAAATTCCTTTGTATAAGATGTATAAGATAAAACCCTAAAATATGTATTCCTCCTCCTTGCTCATATGTCTCTCTCTCTCCTATGCGCTATACAAAAGTGTGAGTCTATGATCAGATGAGAAGCACAACTCGTCTATTTATACTCTTTTTTCTCAGCTGTATTTTTACCTAATCAAGTCGACCCCACTAAACTATCTCAGCCGACTTCACCTTGGAAATCACAAAACAATATTTTATTATATTAATTAGGGTACTAATGACCTAACTTACAATGGAGGATTCAGCTCATTACTCTATGATGACCGATTACAATAATAAAATCCCGGTGGAGGAATAATAACATCTCCCTTGGGGTACATCAATAAAATACATTTAGAATATTCTTTGAAGTTACAATATTTCAATAGTCTACAGTTGGGAGGAAAGTTGTCCTACTGGAGCTAGTTCCCCATATTTTGAGATAAGTATTTATCTTATTTTATGTTTTCATTTCATTATTTAATTTGGTATAGTTACAATGGTGAATGATTAGTTGTTTCGATGTTTATATATTGAATGTTAGTATCTTCATGTAGGAATTATGAATCTTGTATAATATGGAATTGATTTTCTATGCTCGTTACCTTATTTCTATTCTTCTTCTTCTTAACAAGAAATTATAATTTTGGCTCTATTGTATTGAGAGGGGAAAAACCATATGATTTGGTTTTCCCATATATTATCATTTATGCGTTTTCATACCTATTCCATTGCTTCCGGAACAATGTTTCCATTGAACAACAACTTTAGTTTCATTGAAAAATCTTTCCATATGACCAAGATATGTCTGTTTTGGTCTAATAGTTTTTCGGTGCCAAGATGAGCACACCTGTAATTTGATTGTAAATGTTTTGTTTAAATATTTGTTCTTAGTTGTAGATATGAGGATGAGTGATGTATTCTATATGTAAAATTAATTGAGGGATGGAGGGTGGCAGCCATACGATCTTCTTTTTATTAGTGAGATATGACTGTAGATGACAGTCATCTGGAGCTGATCTTGAGGGTTGTAGTTGCACCTGGTGTTCTTTGTTTGCTATGGTTTCGATGTGGATGTAGATTGAAAACTATGGATGTTACATGATAAGAGGTTTTCCTTACTTTTTATCCTCACTAACAACACACACATAACAACACCGAAAAAATAGATTAATTTGCAAATAACCAATGACATCAATACTTGATTATTTATAAACTATGCCATCAAATAAACCAAAATTACATAAATTAGTTATTCACGTCAAATGTGGTGTTTATCATATATTATTCATGTTCTTTTTTCAAATTGCGAACCTTAGCTCGCACTTTGTAAATTATTAATTGAGTGTCACAATTAATTATTTAATTAAGTGGCGTAGTTAAATAATTAAGTGTCACAACTTTAGTTATAATTCAATTTATAGAGTTAAAAGTTTAATTATTTGGGCGAAGGGTTAGTCATCTTATTAGTAATTTATCTATATCTTTTGTGCTTAAAATTAAGTTAGTATTAATTTTAGCACCTTTAGTCTTATCTCAAGGGTTGGGGACATTACAAGTTGTATTAGAGTTGAAGGTTTCAACACTGCGACTATTGGGCCTTCTGTGAAGTTTCAAGTCACCGTGTAAACATGGATTTGTATTAGATGACTTGGATGCATGCACCTTAATAGATTTTCACATGTGCGTTAGTTAATTAGATTGCCATTGTGGTATGGTGATGGACTTGGTGTTCAACTAGTAAGGAGAAATCTTGGAAAGATTTATATCCCCCTTGTCCAATTAGGGAGATTGTATATTAGAAATATTGGCTAGTTACTTTATAAACCAGAAGAAAAGAGTTTCAATGATAATGAACTTATACCAATGTGTAGTTTACTAACATAATGTTGATAATTAACACATTGCAGCTCCTAGTGATTGATTGAGCAAGCGATGTTTCCACTAAACCGATATTTTAATCAAACCCGTGAAGACTAAAGATTCAGTAAGTACAAGTTCAACATTAATAAGTCAGATATTGGAGATGGATCTTGAGGAAGAAAGAATACCATATAGTCCCAAAGAGGATTTTGTTTAGGGAAGAAGGTAAATTAGACATAACAGGATCAGTGAACCATTAAGATTGGAGATTCATCGAGGATGTGTAGAGAGGACAATGAAAGGATAATTCATATCCAGGACCAAATTATGAATGATCTAAAATCATTGAATATCATCCAAAGATCTATTGAAAATATTCATAGAAGAGGTCATGTAAGGTCTAGATCCTCTTCAAGGAGATCTCATCACTTAGAGAGGAAGAATGGGTATGCATTAAGTAGTACAAAGAAATTAGTCTTAAAATATCTCTAGTAAGATACAAGAAGAGAAGGTTTACCAAGGATGAACTAGTATCAGAGTTGAGAAGAATCGAGCCCCCAACTTTTGACGAAGAAGTAAAGCAAGGAGAAGATGCCAAAGAATGGCTGTTAGGACTTAGCAAATTCTTCCAGTTGCATCAGTATACATCTAATATGGAGGCAAGAGTATCCATATACCATTTGCAAGGTAAAGCATCTATATGGTGGGATCAACTGGTTAAGTTGAAAGACATCGACGAAGAAAAAATATCATGGAGGAAGTTTAATAAATACTTTCAGAAATAATACCTCTTTGAGCACTACTATTCTTTCTATTCGTAGTTAGTGTATGTTCTTATTTCTATTAACCATTGCGAGTTTCTAATTAACTCTAAAAATTATAAATCAAATGACATAATTCATATTTTGATTGTCAACAAAAGAAAGGAAAAGGTGGCATTTGTATCTATCAACATATAAGCAGGTTATTTTTTCCTTAAAGGGTAGCTTAAAAATGAGAGATTTGGAAAATAAGCTAATTGTGAATTCGTACACTATATTAAAGTTGTGGGTCTCGATAATAGTCCATGTTACAATAACGGTTTGTGGGTGCCATAATCACTCCACATTGTAAAGTGTTCAATTCTATTAGTTTGTTGCTATGTTAATATTTGGGTCCCCACAAGTTCATTGGATCATTGAGGGACGAGATAAAAAGTGGAGTCCCTACTTTCCTTGAATCTAGTTAATGTAGTTGTGCTTCACCAACACCTCTAGTTGTGAGTGACTCAATACTTCTTGTGAAATGTATATATAAATCCCTCCTCTCCTCATTCATGCATTTGATAATTTGAGGGTCGAGTTGAGTGATTCAAGCTCTAGTATATGATCTTCTATTGCACTAAGCTTTGGGATTTGGTATCTGGATTTGAGTTTTGAGTTGACATGTGGCAAGATGACGTCATAATAATAAAATTAAAAAAATAAAAATTATATCCCATTGCCATCTGGCTCATGCCTCCTGCTGTTGCTGCCGCTGCCATTGCGCGCTCTTCTCCTCCGGCTTCTGCATTCGCAAGGGAAATGACGGGCACCTCTTTGCTGAAATGATTGTAAGCCACGGCTGGTCGTTCATCCTCGTCCTTCACGTTATTAGGAGGTAAATCCTTAATCCCCATATCGGCTAGGTATTTCACACTTTTCAAAATGATTTTTAACTGCTTTTGATTGGTTAACATCAATTCACAAACATTTATAACACGAATCCATTTCTTTATCTATGTAAAAGTAATCTTGATCATTTTTTCATCCCTTTGAAGTTTTCAAATTTATGGAAATTTTTGTCTTTATCGGTAGATGTAATCCTAATTATTATAAGGTTTTCATACTTTGACATTTTCAAAACTTATCTACGATCGTCCACTTGTTTTCCCATGCATTTCGGCGCTGCTTATGCACAACTGCTTTAAATGGCCATTTCCGCGGTATGGGAGAAGGCAACAAAACCTTATAGAGCTCTGTTCTGATTGATCACAGTGCGACAACTAGGGATTGGTTATTACATCATTTCTGGTTATAGATCATCTCTACTGGTTAAGATCTGCTCTTTTTCCATTATTGATCTCTGGCTCTGATTGTTAGAAAAATGGCACAACCAGTTGCAGAAGTGAAGAGTGTGAAATCATTAGCCGATGTGCGGATTAAGGATTTACCTGTAGAAGTGAAAAGTGTGAAATACCTAGCCGATATGGGGATTAAGGATTTACCTGCTAATTACGTGAAGGACGAGGATGAATGACCAGCCGTGGCTTACAATCATTTCAGCAAAGAGGTGCCCGTCATTTCCCTTGCGAATGCAGAAGCGGGAGGAGAAGAGCGCGCACACCTAATAACACAACTCCGAGCAGCGTGTGTTATAGATCATCTCTGCTGGTTAAGATCTGCTCTTTTTCCGTTATTGATCTCTGGCTCTGATTGTTAGAAAAATGGCACCAGCAGTTGCGGAAGTGAAGAGTGTGAAATCATTAGCCGATGTGCGGATTAAGGATTTACCTGTAGAAGTGAAAAGTGTGAAATACCTAGCCGATATGGGGATTAAGGATTTACCTCCTAATTACGTGAAGGATGAGGATGAACGACCAGCCATGGCTTACAATCATTTCAGCAAAGAGGTGCCCGTCATTTCCCTTGCGAATGCAGAAGCCGGAGGAGAAGAGCGCGCAATGGCAGGGGCAGCAACAGCAGGAGGCATGAGCCAGATGGCAATGGGATATAATTTTTATTTTTTTAATTTTATTATTATGACGTTATCTTGCCACATGTCAACTCAAAACTGAAATCCAGATACCAAATCCCAAAGCTTACATCATCTTCTATCCACCAATCAGCTGTTTACAAAAATAGTTTTTAACAAAATTAAAAAAAATATTTTACAAATCCCTAAGTCATACTTTGCCAAACAGGTTTTAATTCTTTATAGCTGCATCAAAAGACACCAACTAATACCAAAGTCAAAAAGATTTGACTTGCAACTAATTACAATATACCTGCTGAGGCAAGTATAATAAAATGCTAGCAAAGCAATAACGGATTCGAAAGTCTGACAATTTCAAACAAATCGAAAAAATGAAATAATAAAATAAATGAAACATGGAGCAATGACGTTCAATTTGGGTAAAGTCTAAAAACATAAAATAATTGCAATGCTTGCAAGGAAATGACGGGTGCAAAAGTATTTCAAGCACATCAAATTGTTGATTGTTCATGAATTTGTGGAAGAAAATATGAGAATTCATTGGCAATCACTAACTGCGCGGTAGAGTATTAAGTGTTGCTTTGGGTGGTCTATAAATCAATTATAATCCAATTAAAACAGATATATAACCATCCCACTCAGCTTTTAATGCTGCACTTAGTGATTGCCCTTATTCAAATGATTAAACGTTGCTGGATGCTGCACTTAGTGATTGACCCTATTGAAATGATTAAACGTTGCTTGGATAGTGTATACATAATCAATTTGACTCCCTCCCAATCCAACAATATAGGTATTGGCTTAAGGGTCAACAATTTGGCTAATTGTCGATGCTGAGTCCATTAGCGGAAACCAAAAAACATTTCGGTAGTCACATCTCTCATATGCCCTGGTCACCATTTTCTGTCACCTCCTACTAACTCCACACCTTGTAGGTGTCTGTATAAGCTTGGTATTCAATCTTGATGGTAATTGTTTTCGGCTTTCTTCATTATTAGGCTTTGTATTTAAGCTTTTTGCTCCATCTTTTTGTACCTGCACAAACTCATTGTTGTTCTTCACATAAAAATAAATTCATCTACCAAAATACACAGGTTTCCAGCACTCTATCCACCATTTATCTAGGAAACATTTTCACTAAAGTGGTTCATCAACATGCTAATATTCCCCTTAAACATAACTTGGTCCCAACATTTCAACACTCTAAGATTAGCTCATGTGCACTTCCCCTTCGATCGAAGATTCAACTTCTTCAACCCAGCATGAAGCTAGCATACAGGTACACATGTCACCGTCGTACCTCTTACAGTGGTTAATTCCACAACTTGATGCAACAACCTCTCTACCTATCAGAGTGTATCACACATTTTTATCACATGCGCCTTTGCGCTATAACATGTTTTCCTGCTTAATAGGGCTTACTGCTAACTTGGGGAACACAACCTGGTTATAACTAGGAACTGCAAATTGGACCAACCAATGGGGTAAACATGCCTTTAATAGGGCTTGCAACAATTTACCAATTATATTTAATTAAGGTACAATAGAAATACTTTTCCTTTTTGTTCATTACAAAGATTTTCATCATAACAATGACCATTTTTTAGTCTTCTTGCAACTAGAGTGTTCGTTTTTCATGGATCTAAAACGTTGTTTGTTATATTGTGCATACTTCACACATAACCTATGACCTTGGTTTGGAAAACTAAACTGACACAACAATATCATGCTTGACATTTTAAGTGGGCATGCTCCTTGTCACATTTAATTCACAAATGCAAACTTTGAGACATGGAGTGTCGGGTACCACTGAACATGCACTCCGCATTTTTATCTCTTACAATGACCTATTTAACCATTCTCACTTTTAGCACACATTTTTCCTTAGTCCAAGATATTCTCTTCTTTAAGAACCTCTAACTTAGATCACCAAAATAGATTTCATTTTAAGTAAAACCAATATATCCAATGAACCACACTATCATGTCTCCAATTAAATAATTTCCAAATAATACTATTTGCAAATAATGTTTCACCAACCTACTAGTTCCCTATGTTGAGATGGAGACATCAATTTTGTAATAAGGGGCTATGGGACCCAAAAGGACTTTAGTTTACTATATTCACATTTAATTGGGTCACATAAATGATAAATGCTAATAAAATAAGGTGGCATAAGTTCATGAAGACACTTGGAAGCTTGTGGAGCATTTGCGTGACTAGATTCCTCGCACACTTTGCATGATATTCATCCAAATTCGAACACATGCGTAATGTAACATTATTGGATGGTAATAGGATGTCAAATATAATATAATGAGCCAAGTAAGTCGAATTGGTAAAGGAGGTTAACTCCCATGGAATATGAAGAGACTAGAAGACAAGGTGTGCCACTTGGAGGGAGATTATAGGCACTCTATGACAACAAATGATGGAAGATTCTATGACAAGTATGAAAAATTTAGACTTGATTTCTGAAATATGACAAATCTGACATGTTAGGGTTAAAAATAGCCACCAAGAGGTCGAATTTAGGAGTTAGAGGAAGCCATTCGAATTGGGGAAAGAATTGGAGCATGAAGAGGAAGACAAGTGTTATGAGAGTTACTAAACCACTAAGATGAGTTGGAGGAAGCTCATGGATGGAAATTCGACCTTAGGAGGCATAATGAAGTTAATAAAAGGATTTCATGAGGAAGGATAAGAGATTTTGATTTTTGTTAATTGGCCTTTGGAATTTTGGAGATCTTTTGTTTGTCCATTGCACGGTGAGTGCCCACTTACCCTGCTAGTGAACCAATTTCGAGGGAGTTGGAATCCTTTCCAAGTTGGTTGATGGAGAGGCCATCCATACCTATCATGGGAGCTTAATGAAATATTTTTATTTTCATGTTTAAGGTTCATACAGTTGAATTCCCATCTACCTCCCCATTCTCTCATTCCTTCTTCTCCGTTCCCCACTCTCATTTGATGACGCACTTGTTGGAGTGATTCTTGTGCTTTGATGAGGATGGTTGATGCCCAAGATTTGATTTATGCTGTATGTCTCTATAATATCATCTCCATATTCTTTGTAAGTATAAATATCATAAATACATGTATGAAAGGCTCGCATTCCCCATGCTCTCGAATACTAGTTTTCATGGATTTGGCTTCAATATTGAAGTAGCTTTATATCAGATTTGTGTGAGGACATTTATATGTGTTTTATGATTATTGAGAATCAATATATGATGTATGGCTCCGTAATATTATTTCCAAATTATCTTTTAGTCGAAATATCAGAGATACATCTATGAAAAAATTGCATGCTCATGCCCTTGTATCACTAGTCTTCATGGATTTGGCTTCAATATTGAAGTAGTTTTATACCAGATTTGTATGAGGGATATTCTATGAGTTGGATGATGTTTGGAAATCCATATATGATTTATTACTCTTAAATTTAATGTCCATATCCTCTGTGGGTCTAAATCCAAGAAACTCATGTGTGAAAAGATTGCATTCCCATGCCATTGAATTACTAATTTACATGGCTTTAGATTCAATCTTGAAGGAGTCTTGTATCAGATTTGTATGAGGGATTTTATCTGATTTTGATGATGTTTTGAAAGCCATATATGATGTGTACTCTGTAATTTCATGCCCCTATGCTCTGTGGGTCGAAATCCAATAAATCCATATGTGAAACTCTTGCAATTCCATGCTACTAATTCAGTAGGTTTCATGTATTTGACTCCCATACGGAATGAGTTGTATACCAAACTTGTATGAAGGGATTTCTATGGTGTTTAATACTTTTGGGGAATCCATTTGTATTCTGTATATGGTCCCTATATGTCACATCCTGATATGGACATTTAACTCCTTTCATATGTCAAAATTGAGCTAGTTATGCAATTTCCACATAAGCAATTTCACTGAAAGTTATCGAAAAAATGTGGAAATCTATAACCAGTTTTTATAACTAATAACGACATGTAATGAAATTCCATGAGTTCTAATATCAGTCCCCATACTTTTCCTACAAATTTTGGAGGTTCGTACATGAGTTGGGAATCCCAGTTGGACTACACCCTAGGGGGGATTTCATCACAATTTCCTAGTAATTTTTGCCTTTTTGTCATCAGCCCCAAACAAGGTTGCAGAGGTATAAAGTATGAAAAAAAGTATCCATAAACCACCTTGGGATGTTTTATGTCTCACCATACCATATCCTTTCAAATTCAGGACCATTTGGTGAAAGGTGAAAGTTGGAACCCTCTACAGTCGTGACTAGTTAAGATCGATTTTTCCCAATTTGTGCATTTCTCCAAAATTACAAAAAAGGGACATTACAGTGGTATCAAAGCATGTTCCTCGAACCTATGCATTAATACCATCCATTGAATAAAATTTTGCAGACATGTTTTGGTTTCATAATTGACTCAGCAAGCCCTCTTTCCTTCCTCCCCTACTAACAGAAGAATAAATTACAGCCAAAGATATCGAAGCATGCTACCAGGGGTATAAAACTTTGAGATGAGATTTTCGTGAAGGGTATTATTTCCAAGAGTATATTATCAAATATGTATTTTTTTACAATAATTAAAATGAGAACTCATTAAGGAACAATCAACAATCCACAAGTATGGAGGAGACCAAGGAGCCACCAAGTTCTGTGGTTGGTGAAATAGAACAGGAATTACATTATGAGGACCAAAAGTCACTCCCAAGTGACTTTGAAAAAGATGAGGAAACATCACATGAGAATGAAAAAGAGTCCCTTGAAACTATAGATATCATTCCAAGAGACATTCTACTATGGACATGGACCAAATGGCATCTACTGATGGATGCTTGAATTGTCAAGGAGTACCTACTGATGGGTGCTCACAAATATATGTTGATGACATAGAGATCAGGTTGGAAAATGTTTCTGCAATTTGAATTTATTATAAGCATGAAGATGAATACCTTGTGACAAATAATGAAGAACCAATATCAACTTCCCCATCACCACTTGAGCTTCAAGAAGTTGATCAAATCAAGCAGAAAAAAAGAAGACGAGGTCCGGTCTCATGAACCATATTCCATTGAAGGGTCTTTAAATATGAGTGAAAGGGATATCCAAGATTCCCTTAGAATGCTTCATGACACTCAAGCATTGTTATCAAATTCTTGTTGGAAAGTTTCTTCATTGGAGGAGCCATCCTTCCTTGAAGACATGGAGAAGATTCAAAGAGCAATGTGCAACATCAAAGGTAATTCCATGTCTTTGAATTTTTATAGAAAAAATGTCATTGAGCTTAGTGAATGGTTACATGAATCGTACTTGAAGAATAATGAAGATATTCATAAGCTCAAAATTCAAAATCAGCAACTTCTTGAGAGGTTGCAAGATACTTGTCCTTCCTCCTATGTTTCAGATTGCCATATGGTAGATTGCTTGGAGGATTCTCATGACATGATGGATCATGAGTGTCACATGCCCCAATTTCACTAAAACAATATTATCTTATTTTATTTTATTTAAAGACAATATGTTAAATTTTATGCTAAGTTGTAATTGATGACTCAATAGAGTAAAGGATATTTAATGTAATTATGAATATTTTAATTATAATAAATAAAGGTGGAGACAACAGCTTAGGAGAGTTGTTAAAAGAGTGTTTACTAGTCAAATTGGTGGAGGATACTGGGTGGAGAGCAAACAGACATGTGGAAGCATCCTCAAACCACTTACAACTATTGCAAGTGGAAACCTCCCTACATTTGGGTTCATGATCCCCCAAGAAAGTGGGATCAGAGCAAGTGGCTCAATTAATAACAACTGACCCAAAATAACTAGGCAATCTTTATAAAAATACCCATTGAAGAGAGTTGAGGCTGCTCATTTCTAGAGACGTGATCATTCAAGTGAATGTAATTCAGAGAAATTCAATGGCAAGGGAATTTGTGGAAAGAGTTTGAGGGGTTAACTGCTAACTAGTGCAACTTTTCAGCTGAAGGATATTACTACTGAGTGCAGAGTGATTATTGATTCATTGGACTAGTCTATTGTTTGCTTGCTCCACCAGTTCTCAACTAAGAAGACCAGGAATGGGCTCGGGGGTCTTGAGGAAGTGTTGTTTGAGTACTCTCTAGGAGTTGGTAGGGAGGAACGACCTCCTAATGTTGTTGTTGTCCATCCTAATCAGGTTCTACAATCTTTTGTTTTACTGTGTTAGATGGTTACATGCGAATCTGACTGCTAAATGAATGTTAAATATTTAGTTGTAAAATGTTAGAGTTAGTAATCTTTTAGATTATAGAAGGAATGAATCTAAAATAAATGGAAAATAATTCTAATCTATGTTTTTCCACATCTGGAAGGACCAGACAGTACTTTAGCACAGACATAGTATTTAAAGTAGATGAAGGAAATGATAAGAGACTGAGATGATTAGACATGTTATGCATTTTACAATAGCAAGTAATTTATTTCTGTATGTAGATTATTATCAAAAAAGAACAATAACCTGGCTATCTATGTTGTTGTTTTTACAAGTTTATTTATGTAAATTTACTGGAAAAGAAATAGCAGTAAACTAGTACAGGTAAAAGAATTATTAAGATAAGAAAATACTCTAGTAATTAAGATATTATGGTTACATACAATAGCTTATTCTTATTTTTATTTTAAGTTAAAATATGTTCGAGGTAAAACCGTGTCATGATATAAATATATATATTTCCTTGTGTTGATTTAACAACTTTTTGCAAATGCATAGAAAGAATCCAGTCAAACCACTTTATTACATTCTGCTAAATAAAGAATTAAACTATAAATACTTAGTTTATTTACTAATATTATCAACTAACTAAGTCTACAAATATTCTAACCCAAGTAGGGTGTTATTAAAATAATTAAATTATAAATAACAAACTAAGTTACAGAGTTTATGTTCATCCTTTCAAAGAACTCGAAATAAACCTTATCTGTCATTTATTAAATAAAACAAATAGAATATGATAATAACTAACTTATAAATAAATGTCTGTTTATGAACATAACTATTTTTAAAATTACAAATAGGTTAAACCTGTAAAAGTAAACTACAGGGTTGAAACCCTAAACAAATATTATATTCACAAATGACAAACATTTAAACTAATAGAGACTATTTACACTCCATTAAGGACAAATGAAAAAGACAAATGTAATGTCTAAACTAGAAATTACTTATCACTGTAACCCTGATTTAAAAAA
This sequence comes from Pseudotsuga menziesii, assembly GCA_001517045.1. Taxonomy (NCBI): domain Eukaryota; kingdom Viridiplantae; phylum Streptophyta; class Pinopsida; order Pinales; family Pinaceae; genus Pseudotsuga; species Pseudotsuga menziesii. Next base: position 270,852 of record LPNX010325324.1, on the reverse strand, counting down.
AAATAACAAAGTAACAAAACCTATTAAAATAAATTGAAAAATTTATTTAAACAAGGTTTTCCTTCAGGAACAACCCTAGCTCATATACTTGAGCAACGAGTAAAATTTATAAACTATCCATGACTGAGTGACGGTCTTAATATATCAACAAAAATCTATTATGAAATACATTAAACAGTAATAATATTCATTCACCGTCAAATAGGGTAAAAACGTTGAGTACACAAAGTATCAAATAGTAATACTATAAACCGAGTTCGAGCTCAAAGACAGAATTGTCTTAGCAAAACTATTTTTTTGCATTAACAAGCCATAAGGCTGGACATTTAAACCAAATACAACACCTAGCTCATGGCTAGGTTTACCCATCGACTAGCGATGGTTTGAAGACTTGTTAAAAACAACAACAACCTTTAAAAAGAGACTACATAACTAATGGAAAATCTTGGAAATATTCCAAGCTCAGGGTTTCTCCAATCAACAACCCTGATACAAGCAGGGCAAGAACCCAAACATTGACCACAGGGCTTACCTGTTGAAGCCACGAAACCTTGGAGACAACCAACCGTACTTTCTTCACTTTTTGCAAGAATGGTCACAGGTTCCTGCAAGAGCACAACGTTTTGTGTATTAGTTTCAAAACTCCTTAATAATAAAATCTACTATAAAAATGATTTTAATATGAAGTATTCTATTCAGAATACAAAGCTATAATTTTCTTTTTACTTGGTTAAGGAGAACGAACAGTCCTTCCACAGGGCTGTCACTAACAGCAAGGTGCGCCCTCAGTTTCCAAACCCTGCGATGTTGGAAAAGCACAAACCAATAGTAAGACAAACCTAGGTTATCATCGTAGTGATTGGCCACAAGAAACAATATGGAGTACAATAAGGCCGCAAGCCAAGTACAACGTATCCAACTAAAGGTTTTACAAAGAAATGGCAACAAGAATAAGTATTGAAGGCTACAACAATAATAAACCAAGACTCAGATCAAACTGGAGCAAGAAGAAACTCACGGTGGCCATGATACCTTGCAGACAGCCCGAAGGCGAGCGCAAACTACGAAAGGAGAATGACAAGGGTTAGCGTTCCAATGGTTATATATATCTCCAACACTTGGATAGGAGAAAACCACATTTCCTTAATCTTACAAACCATGCAATGGGTCAATTTCAATAGTTTGTCTGCAATCCAATAATATCCAATTATTTATACAATGATTTTTAACAAACGATGCATAAAACTATAATGTATTCCTTTGTTTATCACATCATAAATCATATATATTGCATATCATATGATTTGTGTACTCATCATTGGCGTTTAGATAACAATGTTAAGTTAACATTGACCAAGCAAAAGGGTGATCACCACTTAAACATTGGTTAATCCTGAATTCGTTTATGCTTACAACAAGTAGGCTCATATAATTACCTAACCATGATATATGTATATATTTAATCCAAACTAATTTCATATAAACCAACACTCGAATGGTTGTAAGCTATGAAATCGAAATGAGATTGGATAGCATAGTAAAGGATTATATATTCATAAATTCTTTTACAATGTTCAATTTGGTTTATATTTTCTTAAGACACTAGTTGCTTCTCAACATGTGATTTGCTAGTCATTTACCATGATTACTTATGGGTAAGATAATATTATGTTTATACAAGATAACTTGAACTTAGCATGGGATAAATGTTGATCATAATAGAAATATTTATTTGAAGAGCTGATGTAAACATTAACTTAATGTAAGAAAGGCATGATAGTAATAATGAAAATTATATGGAATAATGCTACTCAAGTCCACAATCAATCGGAACAACATATGATTGTCCTAGATTTAAGAAGTAAAGGCAAACAGTTTTCCACGTGAGACGATGCAGTTCTTTTACACTAATCAAACTTATAATATCAAGAAGTTTACAGGCTGTAAGTTTCCCTACATAATGAAAATATCAATCAGCTTGATACTTAAGTAAATAATATGATAATGTATATGATACAATAGTACATGCAGTATGACTATGACGAGGAAGCTAAAAACCTGTTAATGAGCAACTAATTTGTACATATAAGTAATAGTTGATACTTACTATACTAGTAAGTTAAAAAGGAAATCAAATTCTATATCTAAATGAGAATCTTAATATCAGTATAAATAGAATCTCTTCTAGGTACAAAACCAATAGTACCATAAGTATAATATTACAAGATATGCATATCAAAGTAGAAGTTACCACGCAACAAATATTACAAGTTTAAAGTCACAGTAAGTATCCTTACTTTCGCTAGGTTCGATAAAGATAAAAAATATTTTATTTGGAACTTTGCTTACAAAGAATAACTGAAGAAACAAACTATTTTACCTCATTGAAGTTGCTTGGAATTTATCAGCTTATCTACTAAGCATTTTAATTGCAAATAGAAACACTTCTTGATACCTTATGAATTTAAAATGTTGACTTGTTCAATCATACCTGTAAACCTATAAGAACCATTAATATTTCTACACTAGCATAAATGCTAAGTAAGCCTAGGATTAAAAGTTAGATTCCACCTACTTTCCATAAACAAGACTCATCAGTAAACTGAAATAAAACAATATGCAAGTAAACCTTATTGTGTTACAGAAAAGAAACTGCTTAGCTAATGTAATTTGAAATTACGTAATTCTAATCATTGAACTATTTCTTTTTCTGCTAACCATTAGCGGTTAGTAACCCGCAGATTCAACATTTTATGTTATCTCAAAATTTTTAAATTTTTGTGAAAATTTGGGGTTTTGACATGTGGTATCAGAGCACATGGTTCAAACACTAAGCCTTGATGAAGCCCAACTAACTTTTATGAAACAATAAATTGAATTATTATGCTGATGTATTTTCTTTTAAATGTTATTCAACAGAGAAATTGTTTCTGAATTTTAACAAACAGGTATGGAAAGGCTGGAAGATTATGCATAGGAGGAATCTCCATTTACTGAACTAGGAAACTTACCAAGAGATCCTATACTAGAATATTTAACTACCAATTTCTCAGAACTGTTACAAACCGTAAAAGATCTAAAATTTGAAATGGAATCTATAAAATGAGAGAATGAAAGGATTCTGAGGGCTCAGGAGGAGATGAATCAGATCCTAACAGAAAGCTTTCAAACTGAGGGCAGGGGTATAAGAACTGAATCAGAAGATACAAGTCATCAACGTAAATTTAAAAATATGAAACATATTAAAAACGAAAGTAGTTAATATTTAGAGGTATTTAGTGAACAACGAAATTTTCATTCTACTAGTGATAGTAGTGATGATAATCATTACACTAAAAAGAATAAATACAAACCTTATGAGGAAATTTATGGGGAATTCAAGAAGATAAAACCACCAAAATTCAATGGAGAGACTGAGAAGGGGGAGGAAGTGGAACCCTGGTTATCTGGGATGAAGAAGTACTTCTAGATATATAACTATTCTAATCAACTAAAGGCTAGAATGGCTATCTACAATATCTCAGGAAAGGATGACATTTGGTGGCAGGACTTGAAGAGAGTTAAGGGAATAAAATAGAAGAATGTAAATTGGGGTACCTTCAAGAGATAATTTAAAAAGAAATTTCTGTCTGAGCAATACTATGAAGAGAGAGCAAAAGAATTTTATGAGCTTAAATTAGGATCAATGACAATGAAAGATCTAAATAGAAAGTTTTTGAGTCTACTTAGGTATGTGCCATACCTTGTAGATGAGAAACCAAAGGTACCACGATTCTTCAGTTGTCTATATTATCATATTAAGGATAGGATTGAATATGACAATCCAAATACTTTGGAAGAAGCTATGAGGAAAGATAACTTCTGTTTTGAATAGAATCGGAAGAAGGAAAGCATGGCCAACTAGAAGGCCAAGAAAAATAATAACCAGTATGATCAAAAGAAGAAAGATTTTGTGCCCAACATATATTCTAAGAACAATAAGGCCAGAAATTATCCTAACAAGAATTTCCAGGGAAATAAGAATAATTCACCAAGCAATTAGAATAAGTCTAAGGGTAAATAAATTGCTAATAACCATGGTAATTACACCAAGAATTTTGAATGCAAAGAACCTATAAAGTGTTGGGAGTGTAATGTCCCACACTATTCATCAGTCTGTCCTAATCAAAAAAAGACTATCAGTAATATTCATACTATACAAAAGGAGATGATTGTTGGAGAATTCGCAAGGACTATGCCCAGAATCAATGCAGCCTTGGAGAATCGACAAGTAGAATATCAAACTTCCATGGTAGAAGTAGAAGGTATGATAAATAAAACCCCTATAACTATTTTGATTGATCCAGGAGCTAGTCTCAGTTATATTTCACCTAAGATGGTAGAAAAATGTAAGTTTCCTGTTGAAAATTTTGAAAATTCTTGGTTGGTTCAGTTAGCCACTGGTGCTAAAAAAAAGGTAACTTGTTTTGTAAAAGAATGTGCAGTAGTTATGGATCATTTTGAAACCATTGTAAAGCTTAATGTATTGCCTCTTGGCTCTTATGATTTACTCATTGGTATGGATTGTTTAGAACAACATAGGGTAATTCTAAACTGTTACGATAAAACCTTTATGTGTTTAAACAGTGATGGAAAACTAGTAAGTGTAAAAGGAATCCCTAGAAAAACCACTATAAGGCAGATTTCTACTCTACAGCTTAAGAGAGCTATTAGGAAGGGTTGTAAAGCTTATGTAGTAACAATAAATGATGAGGATAATCTAAATAAGTTAGATAAATTAAAATTAGAAGACATACCAGTCTTAAGAGAATATGTTGATGTATTCCCTAAAGAAATTCCGAGACTACCTCTGAAAAGGGAACTGGATTTTACCATTGAGCTGGTACCTGGTGCAGTACCTAGCTCAAAGGCCCCTTATCGAATGAACATACTTGAACTTAACGAATCAAATTCACAATTAAAGGAATTAATTGATAAAAAGTATATTCGACCTAGTGTGTCTCCTTTGGGGGCACCTGTCATCTTCGTTAAGAAAATGGACAGGACCATGTGACTTTGCATCGATTACCATCAGTTGAATAAGATGACCATTAAAAATCAATACTCGTTGCCCTGCATAGATGATCTATTTGACCAACTATGTGGAGCCACAATGTTTTCGAAAATAGATTTAAGGTCTAGATATCATCAAGTTAGGATTAAAGATGAAGACATCTTTAAGACAGCTTTTAGAACTCGCTATGGCAATTACAAGTTTGTCATCATGCCATTCGGGTGTTAGTTTTTCAACATTTAAGATAGCATTATGATAAGATCTTTTCACTGAGAGAATAACAAGCACAGCAATCACATAAGCACATCACAAGAGACAAGAGACACAAAGATTTTAGGAGGGGAAACCATAAATGGAGAAAACCCCTCAAATTCCTCTAAGATAGTATCACCACAAGATGTGAACCCAAAACAGTAAGATGACCTCCCTTCACAACAGCAGCCTTCTGTCTTCTGTCAAGCCCAAGAATTTCCTTCTCCAAAAGTGCGCCACACTTGAGAGAGCAAGAGAGCTAAGTCACAAGTGATAAATAGAGAGACTCTCACTCTCTATTTATATTCTTCCATTGACTTGAAGTGAACTCAACCATGTAGGCTTAACTTATAATTAATTACTTGAGCCTACACCTTAATTAGTGTATAATAACCCAAGTGCCCCTAAACTATGGGGACTTACCTAATGACTTGATATGACTTGTTTACATTATTAATCCTCCCGATCGGAACATCAGGGCATGACCACATGACTCAAATACATAATAGAAACATCCCGGAATAAACATCGGGTTACAATACATAAGATACATAGAAGAATACATTTCGAGGTTACATATACATCAACACTCCCTCTTAACTAGGAAGGTATTATTTCGACAAAATTTTCAGCACTGGTCTTCTTCTCTGTATCACTGGATCATGTTCATATTCAAGTCATCTCTGTCATCAAGTCTTATTTGTCTTCAAGTCATCTTCATCTTCAAGTCATTTGGATCTGGATCATCTCTCGATCTGGATCATCAAAAAATGGCATCACTGGATCTAGATCATCACTCGATCTGGATCAACATCACTGGACTGGATCTGGATCATCACTCAATCTGGATCATCTCTCTGGACAGGATCTGGATCATCTCTCGATCTGGATCATCACTGCTGGATCTGGATCATCACTTGATCTGGATCTCTCGGAGTCATCATAACTGGATCTGGATCATAGCTCGATCTGGATCTCCTCTGGTCATCATCATGTGTGTACTATCTCATCATAGGAAGTTCTACAGAGCCAGCCCTTTTTCATGTTGGATGTAGGCCCACCACCTGCAGGTCTTCATCATCACCGGCCATACTGTGGAATCCTCAGGACTTATTATGTGCGTCACAAAACCTCAAAAGAGCATCCCGGGCTGTTACGAGCACACAACTCTACCTATAGGATCTCCCAGGGCTCCGAATTACATGTGACCTCACCAAAAAACCTCGCAAGAGCATCCCAAGCTGTTATGAGCGCACAGCTCTACCTATAGGATCTTCCAGGGCTCCGAATTACATGTGGTCATGGTAAAACCTCGCAAGAGCATCCCAGGACTGATTACAGGCACACAGCCCAACCTAACGGATCTCCCAGGGAACCGAATTACATGCCATAGGACAAAACCTCGAAAGAGCATCTGCCAGATATCCTAGGGAACCGAATTACATGCCATAGGAAAAACCTCGAAAGACTATCTGTAGATCTCCCAGGGCTCCGAATTACATGTCCTCCCAGATCAAAACCTCGAAAGAGCATTTTCCAGATGTCCCAGGGCACCGAATTACATGCCATAGGCAAAACCTCGAACGACCATCTACAAATCTCCTAGGGCTCCGAATTACATGCTCATCTACACAACCTGACTGAGTGTTCCTGGTAACTAACCAGGTGCCTCCATTTCTAGAATGGAAGTTGCCCTTACATCTGTCCTACTCGACAGAATGGCCAGCACTTATATCTGACATGGAAGGAACTAAATCCTTTAGCCATGAACAAAATGGCTCTGCCCTTACATTTGACCTGCTCGTCAGAATGGCATAATCCCATCCAATGATGGAAGACTCTCAACTCCAACGAGGAGAGATTTCTGCACTTACATCTGCCATGGAAGGAACTAAATCCTTTAGCCATGCACAAAATGGCTCTGCCCTTACATCTGACCTGCTCGTCAAAATGGCACAATCCCATCTAATGATGGAAGACTCTCAACTCCAACGAGGAGATATTTCTGCACTTACATCTGCCATGGAAGGAACTAAATCCTTTATCCATGCATAGAATGGAACAGCCCTTACATCTGACCTACTCGTCAGAATGGCTCTCAATCTCAGCACTCATATCTGACATGGAAGGAACTGAATCCTCTCACCATGACAGAATGGCTCAGCCCTTACATCTGACCTGCTCGTCAGAATGGCTTTGGGACTCATCACTGTCTCTGGGAGGAAGCCTCGATCTGGAGAACACCAAGTCTCTCTCTGAAGTACTCAAACTTCAGCCTAGCCAATGGCTTCGTCAATACATCATCTATCTATTCCTCTGTCGCAACATACAGGAGCATCACTTCTCCTCTCT
>LPNX010325324.1:216818-258931 GCA_001517045.1 Pseudotsuga menziesii | reverse complement strand
CTCAAATACATAATAGAAACATCCCGGAATAAACATCGGGTTACAATACATAAGATACATAGAAGAATACATTCCGAAGTTACATATACATCAACATCGGGCTTACTAATGCTCCAGCTATTTTTATGTGTTTAATGAACAACGTTATGCATAAGTATCAAGATACGTTTGTAGTCATATTCATCGACGATATATTAATCTATTGAGAAACTGAAGAAGAACATAAAGAACATTTAAAAATTGTTTAACAAGAGTTACGAGATCATCAACTCTTTGCAAATTTTAGTAAATGTGATTTCTTCAAGGATAAGATTTAGTACTTAGGTCATGTGGTGACCAAGGAAGGGATTTCAGTAGATCCCGAAAAGATAAAAGAAATCGAATATTGGCCAATTCCTAAGGATGTAATGGATGTTCGATCTTTCATAGGAATTACTAGTTACTACCAGAGGTTCATTGAAGGTTTTTCAAGGATCGTGAATCTGATAACTTCTTTGCACAAGAAAGGGAAGAAGTTTGATTGGAACCAGAAATGCGAGGAAAGCTTTAAAAAGTTAAAAAATTTATTAATTAATGCACCTATTTTAAGAATAGCTGATCCTAATAAGGAATTTGTAGTGTGCACTGATGCTTGCAATCATGGCTTGGGTGGTGTTCTGACTCAAGAAGGGCATGTTATTGCCTATGAGTCTAGAAAATTAAAAATTCATGAAAATAATTATGCAACTTATGATCTGGAATTAGCAGTTGTTATACATGATTTAAAGATGTGGCGACATCACCTAATTGGTAGAAAATTTATTTTAATGAATGATAATAATGGATTGAAGTATCTGTTAAATCAGCCTAATCTAGATGCCAAACAAGCTAGGTGGATCACTTTCCTAAGTGAGTATGATTTTGAAATTCAGACATTAAAGGTAAATAAAATAAAGTTGTTGATGCATTAAGTAGGAATGCAAGGCTGAATTTTGCAACAGTTATCAGCACTTATAATACAGATTTGGATGAACATCTTAAAGCAGGAATATAACAAGATGAAATTTACCAAAATTTACAAGATTAAACTAAAGAAAATCCAACAGAAAGCTTAAGTAAAGGGTACAGTTTGAATGCAAAAGAATTTTTACTGTATAAAGACAGAATGTATGTACCTAATGTACCTAAATTTAAGCTATTAATTTTGGATGAAATTCATAAAACTCCATACTCAGGTCATCTAGGCTATCAAAAGATTATAACTATGTTAAGAAAAGAATATTTTTGGCCAAATATGAAGACTGAATTAGCAGAGTATATTGATAGGTGTTTTGAATGTCAACAGGTGAAAACTAAACATCAACACCCAGCTGGATTACTTCAGCCATTACCCATTCCTAGATGGAAATGGGAGATAATTAGTCTCGATTTTATTACTGGACTACCTAGAAATCAGAATCTAAATGACTCTATCATGGTAGTGGTCGATAAATTAAGTAAAAAATATCACTTTATACCTATTAAAACTACATATAAAGCTGCAAACACATCTGATATCTTTCTAAAACCATTTTTTCGACTGCATGGAATCCCAAAAGTCATAATCTCAGATAGAGATCCTAAATTTACAGGAAACTTTTGGAAGTCTCTGTTTAAATGATTAAACACTACATTAAATTTTAATACTTCGTTCCATCCCCAAACAGATGGACAAACTAAAAGAGTAAACCAAGTACTGAAAGATTTATTAAGGAGGTATGTAAAAGATCAACCAGGCAAATGGGAGGATTATTTGCATCTGGTTGAATTTTCTTATAATAATAATTATCAGGCATCAGCCAGATTTAGTCCTTTTGAAATTTTGTATGGAAGGAAATGTAATACCCCTATCTCTTTGAGTAATTCGGTGGATAGATTGGTATTAGGTCATGAACTGTTAAAAGAAATGGAAGAAATTGTAAAGCAGGTACAAGGTAATCTGAAGGTGGCACAGGATCGACAGAAAAGTCAAGCAGAACTTAAAAGAACTCCAAAGGAGTTTTAGGTAGGTGAACATGTGTTCATCAAGGTGAGGCCCAAAAAGAGCTCTCTAATATTGGGGAGTTGTGAAAAACTAGCACCTCGTTACTGTGGTCCATTTGAAATTCTGTCCAGGATTGGACAAAAAGCTTATCAATTAGCATTACCACCCAATCTAAGAGTACATAATGTTTTTCACATTTCTGTATTAATGAAAAATGTTCATGATGCTACTCATGTTGTTAACTTGAATGATGTACAGGTGGAACCAGAAGGAGATTTTCTGGTGGAACCGGACTGTATCCTTGGGTGGAGGGAGATCACGCTTCAGAACCGCACCATTGGATAGGTGAAGGTGCAATGGAAGCACCTTAGTCTAGAGGAAGCCATATGGGAATTGAAAAGTAATATGCGAGATGCATATTCGATTCTGTTCTAGGGGAATTCTGAGGATGAAGAATAAATAACATCGAGGACGATGTTATGTTCTAAGGGGGTGTGTATGTCACATGCCCCAATTTCGCAAAAACAATATTATCTTATTTTATTTTATTTAAAGACAATATGTTAAATTTTATGCTAAGTTGTAATTGATGGCTCAACAGAGTCAAGGATATTTAATGTAATTCTGATTATTTTAATTATAATAAATAAAGGTGGAGACAACAACTTAGGAGAGCTGTTAAAAGAGTGTTTACTGGTCAAATTGGTGGAGGAGACTAGGTGGAGAGCTAACAGACATGTGGCAACATCCTCAAACCACTTCCAACTGTTGCAGGTGGAAACCTCCCTACATTTGGGGTCATGATCCCCCAAGAAAGTGGGATCAGAGCAGGTGGCTCAATTAATGACAACTGACCCAAAAGACCTATGCAATATTTATAAAAATTCCCATTGAAGAGAGCTGAGGCTGCTCATTTCTAGAGAAGTGATCATTTAGGTGAATGTACTTCATATAAATTCAATGGCAAGGGAATTTGTGGAAAGAGTTTGAGGGGTCAACTGCTAAGTGATCTAGTGCATATTTTCAGCTGAAGGTTCTTACTGCTGAGTGCATAGTGATTATTGAGTCATTGGACTGGTCTATTGTTTGCTTGCTCCACTAGTTCTCAGCCAAGAAGACCAGGTACAGGCTCAGGGGCCCTGAGGAAGCGTTGTTTGAGTGCTCTCCAGGAGTTGGTAGGGATGAACGGCCTCCTAATGCTGTTGTTGTCCATCCTAATCAGGTTTTACAATCTTTTGTTTTACTGTGTTAGATGGTTAAATGTGAATCTTAATGCTAAATGAATGTTAAATATTTAGTTGTAAAATGTTTTAGATTATAGAAGGAATGAATCTGAAATAGATGGAAAATAATTCTAATCTATGTTTTTCCACATCTGGAAGGACCAGACCGTACTCCAGCACAAACAGTGTATTTAAAGTAGATGAAGGAAATGATAAGAGAGTGAAATGATTAGATATGTTATGCAATTTACAATAGCAAGTAATTTATTTCTGTATGTAGATTATTATCAAAAAAAAACAATAACCTGGTTATCTATGTTATTGTTTTTACAAGCTTATTTATGTAAATTAACTGGAAAAGAAATAGCAGTAAACTAGTACAAGTAATGCAATTATTAAGATAAGAAAATACTATAGTAGTTAAGATATTGTGGTTACATACAGTAGCCTATTCTTCTTTTTATTTTAAGTTAAAATACGCTGGAGGTAAAATTGTGTCATGATATAAATATATATATTTCCTTGTGTTGATTTAATAACTTTTTGCAAATGCAGTAGAAATAACCCAGTCAAACCACTTTGTTACATTCTTCTAAATAAAGAATTAAACTATAAATACTTACTTTATTTACTAATATTATCAACTAACTAAGTCTACAAATATTCGAACCCAAGTAGGGCGTTATTAAAATAATTAAATTATAAAGAACAAACTAAGTTACAGAGTTTACGTTCATCCTTTCAAAGAACTCGAAATAAACCTTATTTGTCATTTATTAAATAAAACAAATAGAATATGATAATAACTAACTTATAAATAAATGTTTGTTTATGAACAAAACTATTTTTAAAATTACAAATAGGTTAAACCTGTAAAGGTAAACTACAGGGTTGAAACCCTAAACAAATATTATATTCATAAATGATAAACATTTAAACTAATAGAGACTATTTACAGTCCATTAAGGAAAAATGAAAAAGACAAATGTAATGTCTAAACTGGAAATTAATTATCACTGTAAACCTAATTAAAAACAAATTTAACAAAGTAATAGAACCTATTAAAATAAATTGAAGAATTTATTTAAACAAGGTTTTCCTTCAGGAACAACCCTAGCTTGTATACCTGAGCAACAAGTAAAATTTATAAACTATCCATGACTGAGTGACGGTATTAATATATTAACAAAAATCTATTATGAAATAAATTAAAATGTAATAATATTCATCCACCGTCAAATAGGGTAAAAACCCTGAGTACATAGAGTATCAAATAGTAATACTATAAACCGAGTCCGAGCTTGAAGATAGAACTGTCTTAACAAAACTATTGTTTTACATTAACAAGCCATAAGGCTGAACATTTAAACCAAATACAACACCTAGCTCACGATCGGGTTTACCCATCGACTAGCGAGGGTTTGAAGACTTGTTGAAAACAACAAAAACCTTTAAAAAGAGACTACATAACTAATGGTGAAGCTTGGAAAGCTTCCAAGCTCAGGGTTTCTCCAATCAACAACCCTGATACAAGCAGGGCAAGAACGCAAACATTGACCACAAGGCTTACTCATTGAAGCCATGAAACGTTGGAGACAGGCAACAGTACTTTCTTCACTTTTTGCAAGAACGGTCACAGGTTCCTGCAAGAGCACGAAGTTTTGCATATTAGTTTCAAAACTCCTTAATAATAAAATATACTATAAAAATGATTTTAATATGAAGTATTCTATTCAAAATACAAAGCTATAATTTTCTTTTTACCTAGTTAAGGAGAACGAACAGTCCTTCCATGGGGATGTCACTAATAGCAAGGTGTGCCCTTGGTTTCTAAACCCTACAACATTGGAAAAGCACAAACCAACAGCAAGACAAACCGAGGTTATCATCGCAGTGACAGGCCACAAGAAGCAATATGGAGTACAGGCAAGCCACAAGCTAAGTACAATGAATCCAACTAAAGGTTTTACAAAGAAATGGCAACAAGACTAAGTATTGAAGGCTACAACAATAATAAACCAAGACTTGGAGCAAATTGGAGCAAGAATAAACTCACGGTTGCCATGAGACCTTGCAGACAACCTGAAGGCCAGTGCATACTACGGAAGGAAAATGACAAGGGTTAGGGTTGCATCAGTTATATATATCTCCAACACTTGGCCAGGAGAAAACCATGTGTCCTTAATATTACAAACCATGCAATGGGTCGATTTCAATAGTTTTCCTACAATCCAATAATATCCAATTATTTATACAATGATTTTTAACAAACGATGCTTAAAACTATAATGTATGCCTTTGTCTATCATGTCGTAAATCATATATATTTCTTATCATATGATTTGTGTACTCATCATTGGATTTTGGATAACAACGTTAAGTTAATGTTGACCAATCAAAAAGGTGATCACCACTTAAACGTTGGTTAATCCCGAATTCATTTTTGCTTACAACAAGTAGGCTCATATAAATACGTAACCATGATAGATGTATATATTTAATCCAAACTCATTTCATATAAACCAACACTCGAATGGTTATAAGCTATGAAATCGAAATGAGATTGGATAGCATAGTAAAGGATTATATATTCATAAATTCTTTTGCAATGTTCAATTTGGTTTAGATTTTCTTAAGACACTAGTTGCTTCTCAACATGTGATTTGCTAGTGATTTACCATGATTACCTATGGGTAAGATAATATTATGTTTATAGAAGATAACTTGAATTTAGCATAGGATAAATGTTCATCATAATATAAATATTTATCGTAAGAGCTGATGTAAATAGTAACTTAATGTAAGAAAGGCGTGATAGTAATAATGAAAATTATATGGAATAATCCTATGCAAGTCCACAATCAATTGGAACAACATAGATTGTCTTAGATTTAAGAAGTAAAGGCAAACAATTTTCCATGTGAGACGGTGCAGTTGTTTTACACTAATCAAACTTATAATATCAAGAAGTTTACAGGCTGTAAGTTAATCTCCATAATGAAAATATCGATAAGCTTGATACTCAAGTAAATAATACGATAATGTATATGATACAATAGTACATGCAGTACGACTTTGACGAGGAAGATAAAAACATGTTAATGAGAAACTAATTTGTACATATAAGTAATATGTTGATACTTACTATACTAGTAAGTTCAAAAGGAAATCAAATTCTATATCTTAATGAGAATCTTAATATCAGTTTAAATAGAATCTCTTCTAGGTACAAAAACCAATAGTACCATAAGTATAACATTACAAGATATGCATATCAAAGTAGAAGTTACCACGTAACAAATATTACAAATTTAAAGTCACAGTAAGTATCCTTACTTTCGCTACGTTCGATAAAGATAGAAACTCTTTTATTTGGAACTTTGCTTACAAAGAATAACTGAAGAAACAAACTATTTTACCTCATTGAAGTTGCTTGGAATTTATCAGCTTATCTACTAAGCATTTTAATTGCAGATAGAAACACTTCTTGATACCTTATGAATTTAAAACGTTTACTTGTTCGATCATACCTGTAAACCTGTAAGAACCAGTAATCTTTCTGCATTAGGATAAATTCTAAGTAAGCCAAGGATTCAAAGTTAGATTCCACCTACTTGCCATAAAAAGACTCATCAGTAAATTGAAATAAAACAATATGCAAGTAAACCTTATTGTGTTACAGAAAATAAACTGCTTACCTAACGTAATTTGAAATTATTTAATTCTAATCATTGAACTATTTCTTTTTCTGCTAAGCATTAGCGGTTAGTAACCCGCAGATTCAACATTTTATGTTATCTCAAAAATTTTAAATTTTTGTGAAAATTTGGGGTTTTGACAATGAGAAACATGAAAAATTGTAGGTTCTTGATGTGTTTGAAGATCATCTTAATGATATCCAATCACTTGTTGTGGTGTAAGAGGAACTTGAGTTGCCTCTTGAAAATGGTTACACACTTTTTGAAGAAGTGAATGACTCCACCACCTTGGAAACAACCCATGAGGAATTTTTTTCATTTTTAAGGGAGGTGAATAATCCTACCTCGATGGATCCTTCACATGATGAAAAAAGTTTCACTTTCTTATCATTTGGGTGAGTTGGTTCTTTCTCCTACATCCTACACTTCCAAATTTTGCAGCATTCATCATAATGAAGTATGGGTGAAAGGTTTTTTTTTTTATAGTGCCACATGAAGAGTATGGAATTTATATCTCTCCTTTTGATGATGATGACATGATTAGAGAACCATCTTATTTAAATTTGTAGAAGCATCCTTTGTTACATTATGATGGTACGCATCTACATGGGTGCACCTATGATGTTCACTTGAGTCACTTGGAGACTCATGCTTTTCCTTGCTCCTTGCCTAGTCTATTTGATATTGGAGGAACTTCATCCCACACTTGGGTGAAGAGATATATGATTGAAGAAAATTATTATTTGTAGAAAAATCCTTTTTTATTTCATGATGATATACATATTCATGGGTGTATTGATGAGACTTCTTTGATCCACTTGAAGTATTCATGTTTTCTTTGCTCCTTATTTGGTTTAGATTTTGGTGGAGGCTCTTCATCCACTTCTTGGGTGAAAGAATACATGGTTGATTATCTTGATGCACATTATATTATTTTGGAGCAGCATTATGGGACATGGGATCCTCACCTATGTCATTGGGGAAGATTTGATATATAATATTTGATGCTTGTGTGAATGGTCAACATGATGATCTACTTACTTGGATGTACAAGCACTTTCCTGATTCTTGGATGATGTACCGTCTTGATGTACATTTGTATTATGCTTTTATATACTTTCATGATCTATAATTTGTACTCATGATGTTTGTAAGGGTGCAATACCAACAATGGGATCTTGGAATTGCTTGGTTTCATCTCACTTGGAGTAGTAGTTTGGTTGTTGGTTTGAGAAAGCAAACCAACCTTCAGTTATTTGAGTTCATCTTTGCAGAGCAATGTTCTAGTTTCCTATGTGGGATAACCTTTGAGACATGGATTAAATGTTCACATTCTTATTTTTCATGGAATTTCAGCTTAGAAATTTCACACCATGCATGTATCAGGATCATATGGAACCCTGGGTTCATTTTTGGTTTCATTGGTTTCAATTTTTGGGGCAACAAGTAACATTGGAGATTTAGTCACCACTTGAGAAGATGATTGTAATCATAGTAGTGAAAAACAAGCATGGTGGTTCCTCTTGATATTTTCTTGGAATCTTAAAAAACACAAAGTTTGGTAACTCAATACCAACTTCAAAGAATTATATAGAAGCAAAAAGGGGTGAAAGTTCAGAAAAGGTTTCAAAAATATGGAGGTAAAGATTATTTGCACAAATTTGGTCTTTTATGGATTTGATTGATCCTTTGGTTTTAGTGGTGATGTTACAGGATATATCAATACACAAAATCCACATCTCTTTACTTTTGGGAACATAAAATTGCAGTACATGAGCACCACTACTAAAATTGCAGTGAAAGAAAATTAATGGGTAGAACCATATTAGAGCACTTGATGCAAAGGAAGGAGTACCAAATGAGGATTCCATTTGGGAATATGAAAAATATTGCATACAAACTTTGAATTGCTTGAGGAAAATAAATATTCAGTGGGGAGGATTTGTCATGTCCCCAATTAAATAATTTCCAAATAAGACTATTTGCAAATAATGTTTCACCAACATACTAGTTCCCTAGGTCGAGATGGAGACATAAATTTTGTAATAAGGGGATATGCGACCCAAAAGGACTTTAGTTTACCAAATTAAAATTTAATTGGGTCACATAAATGATAAATTCTAATAAAATAAGGTGCCATAGGTTCATGAATACACTTGGAATCTTGTGGAGCCTTTGGGTGACTAGATTCCTCGCACACTTTGCATGATATTCATCCAAATTCGAGCACATGGGTAAGGTAACATTATTGGATGGTAATGGGATTTCAAATAGAATATAATGAGCCAAGTAAGTAGAATTGGTAAAGGAGGGTAACTCCCATGGAATATGAAGAGACTAGAAGACAAGGTGTGCCACTTGGAAGGAGATTATATGCACTCTATGACAAGAAATGATGGAATATTCTGTGACAAGTATGACAAATTCAGACCTGATTTTTAAAATATGAAAAATCTAACATGTCTGGGTTAAAAATATCCACCAATAGGTCGAATTTGGGAGTTATAGGAAGCCATTTTAATTGGGGAAATAATTGGAGCATGAAGAGGAAGACAAGTGCCATGAGAGTTACTAAACCAGTAAGATGAGTTGGAGGAATCTCATGGAGGAAAATTTGACATTAGGAGGAATAATGAAGTTAATAAAAGGATTTCATGAGGAAGGAGAATATATTTTTATTTTTGTTAATTTTCCTTTGGAATTTTGGAGAGCTTTTCCTTGTCCTTTGCGTGGTGAGTGCACACTTACCCTACCAGTGAACCAATTTCTACGGAGTTGGATTCCTTTCCAAGTTGGTTGATGAAGAGGCCATTCAGAAATATCATGAGAGATTGATGAAGGAGTTTTATTTTCAGTTTTAATTTCCATACAATCAAATTCTTGTCTATCTCCCCTTTCTCTTAGTCATTCTTCTCCATTCCCCGCACTCTCATTTGATGGCGCACTTGTTGGAGTGATTCTTGCACCTTGCTGAGGATGGTTGATGCCCAAGATTTGATTTATAATGTATTGCTCTATAATATCATATCCATATTCTATTTAAGTCGAAATATCAGAAATACATGTATGAAAGGCTCGCATTCCCAATGCTCTTGAATACTAGTTTTCATGGATTTGGATTCAATATTGAAGTAGCTTTATATCAGATTTGTATGATTACATCTATATGAGTTTTATGATGTATGGGAATCAATATATGATGTATATATCTGTAAAGTTATTTCCACATTCTCTGTAAGTTGAAATATCAGAGATACATGTATGAAAAGCTTGCATACTCATGCCCTTGTATCACTAGTCTTCATGGATTTGGCTTCAATCTTGAAGTAGTTTTATACCAGATTTGTATGAGGGATATTCGATTAGTTGGATGATGTTTGGAAAGAAATATATGATGTATTACTCTGTAATTTAATTTCAATATCCTTTTTGGGTCGAAATCCAAGAAACTCATGTGTGAAAAGTTTGCATTCCCATGCCATTGAATCACTAGTTTCCATGGCTTTAGCTTCAATCTTGAAGCAGTATTGTATCCGATTTTTATGAGGGATGTTATTTGAGTTTGATGATTTTGATAGCCATATATGATTTTTTACTTTTTAGTTTCATGTCCCTATTCTATGTGGGCTGAAATCAAATAAATCCATATGGGAAACTCTTGTAATTCCATGCTACTAATTCACTAGTTTTCATGTATTTGACTCCCATATTGAATGAGTTGTATACTAGACTTGTATGAAGGGATTTGTATGGGGTCTAATACTATTGTTGAATCCATTGGTATTTTGTATATGGTCCCTATATGTCACATCCTTATCTGAAACTTTAACTCTACCTTTCATATGTCAAAAATCGAGCTAGTTATGCAATTTCCCCATAAGAATTTTCATTGAAAGTTATCAAATGAATGTGGAAATCTATAACCAGTTTGTATAACCAATAACAATGTGTAATGAAATTCCATGAGTTATAATATCAGTCCCCATAATTTTCCTACAAATTTGGGAGGTTCTTACTTGAGTTGGGAAGCCTTGTTGGCCTACACCCTAGGGGGAATTTCATCACAATTTCCTAGTAATTTTTGGCCTTTTTGTCATCAGACCCAAACAAGGTTTTAGAGGTATAAAATATGATCCAAATTATCCATAAACCACCTTGGGATGTTTTATGTCTCACCATACCATATCATTTCACATTCAGGACCATCTGATGAAAGTTGGAACCCTCTATAATCATGAGTAGTTAAGATCGAATTTTGCTCAATTTGTGCATTTCTCCAAATTTAAAAAAAAGGGACATTACACACACGCACTGCCCAATTTTTTTTGCATATTCCAATACAATTACTTAATAGTAGTTCTATATCATCATGAATACCAAATAAATGCCCAAATAAAATACAAATACCTAAATATTTGGAAGTGCAACTATCATCTTAACATTTTCTTTCTCATACATCACACTTTGCCACACAAGCAGGTATACATTGATTTTATTTAGATACTACAATATGAGCCTTTGTACACATGGGATTCTATCCATTATTTTTTATATCCAAATCCATTTTCATCGTGGGATCATTGATGTATTTTCAGTCACCAAATCGAATCTTCTGGTCTCTTTCTCAACTCGTCTATCATGCATTCTCACATTTCTCCATAAATGCCCACAAGGAAGATGAAAGGAATATCAGTTTCACTTTGGTGTGTTCATCCTCATCGCATATGAATAGGGGTTGCAAAATTTATGGTTCCTCCACATTCTCACCATTTTCACACCCTCAACAATGCTAGATTGAAATAGTACTTGTTGGTGACGATGGAATCATTTTCCAGCTTCAGTGCATCGCTCCACTCTCTGAAATTCATGCCTACAACTTCCAAGATTTGGGCCTCTAGGAAATGCTTAATTCATGCATAAGATATGATATAAATGATAATATGTTTCCTAATATATCAAACCATACCCAGATTGCATAGTAGTAGATCAATACAACAACATTTTGACACAACTAATCAACAAAACAATTATTGAGCTCTCTAGGAAACAATAAGCATCCTTTCACAACAAATTTAGAATTCTTACATAGTAAATAATATTTTTTTATCGATCCTCCAGTCACAAACCTCATAGAACTATAACATCATAACATTCACATTGGAAAAATATACTTGCATTATAGTATCCTACGTAGACATTAACATACACACTCTATGCACTGACATGAAAAACCACATGAAATCAAACACATCACATTAATATACTATATTATGTACAAAACAAAACTTTTACAAGATCTTCATTATATTGGGCCTGCTATGAGGGAGTTATGCCCAAACTTGCTCTTGTAATACCCCCATTTCAACCCTTAGAATGTATTGAAACAATATGTAAATATTTTGTATATGCGGTGTATAAATACCTAACATGGAGTTCAAGGCCAAGGCCCTACTAGTGAATAATCGGTTTTTAAAAGGAAGGTATTTTATGTTAGTATTAATTAATCCTCGCTTTCCCCATTTAGTGTAATTGTCCATTTTCCTAGCTTAAGAGGTCTACATCACTTCACTAGTGCATGGAAGACACACCTAGGGGAAACCTACCACTTAATGTGCCTCTCTGCATGAGTTTAGGAGTCCTATGAACCAATCCCTATAATTTAATAACCCACTCTAAGTACCACCAGAAATATCCTTTAGTTGACACTGATAGGTATTCAATTATGTTCACTTGTTCTCTGATTACCATCATTTAGTTCATTCTTAGTCATTATAGTGCTATTTTGCATGATTTAAGGGAGTGTGGGTGCCTTTGTCCACATACCCTCTTCAGTTCACTAATTGTATACTCAATCGGTGATCTGGAGTTCCATCAGTGAGCTCTAATGGTGCTTTTTCCCACCTGAGTTAGCATCGGAGACAGTTTGAATTGGTGAATGTGAATCATATCCAATATATTCAAATTCTCCCTATTGTATGACTATTGTATTACAAAGATATTAATGATAATCAATGTAATTCTATTCTATCCATTTTTTCCCTCATTGGTGTGTAATTTTTGCCATGATTCTATTGATCAATTTACATTGAATTATGCATTCTTATGAAACCCTCTTTTTAGATTGCTTTCATTCAGGCATGAGGATCCATGCTTCACTAAAATTGACATGGTATCAAAGCAAGTATTTAGGCCGACAACAAACCTCAAAAACTTCCATTGATGCACCAAAATCAATTGGGTTCCACATAAATCCTGTAATTATTTCCTTTCTCCCTCTGGATTTTGTTCAAAGAAGTATGTCCAGGTGTGATGAACTAAGAGAAAGTGAACATGTCTAAGTGGAGAGTATTTGATCTGGTGTGGTAGTGATGTGAAAGGTTTTGCGATGTTTTTGTAGGTACATTCAAATATTTTGTGAAGAATTTGTTGTTCTAGAAGCTGTGAAATGGAGAATTCAACATATTTGACTCTTAAAATTGTTATTTTTTCAACATTCAAGATAGCATTATGATATTAGGATATTTAACTGAGAGAATAACATGCACAACAGTAAAACACAAGCACAACAAAAGAGATAAGAGACACAAAGAATTTTCCTCGGGGACACTATAAAGGAGAAAACCATGCAACTTCCTTAGAGATAGAATCAACACCAAAGGTAAAATCGAAAAACAGTAAGATGATCTTCCGACAGTAGCAGTCTCTCTCTCTCACACTGAGAGAGATTCTCCTCTTTCCCTCATGCGCCCCAATGAGTGAGTGTGTGTATGAGTATGATAAATAGAGAGGCTTTCACTCTCTATTTATATTCTTTTGTTCACTTGGTACCCACTCCAACATGTCGGCCTCACTTAACAATTACTTACTAGAGCCGGCATCTGTAGGAGTTTCTAATAACTCTAGTGCCCCACCACTTGTGGGGACTTTGCCTCCTCTGAACAATAGGAGGGTAACACAATGGTGGGGACTATTGCCCCAACTTACAATGACTCACCTAGGGTCGACTTCACTAGGATAGTCTAATAACCCAAGGGCCCCACAACTATGGGGACTTTAACCCTTGACCAATAGGAGGGTTACCCACAATGACTTGGCATGAATTTCTTATTATAGAAACTTCCTGGAATAAACATCGAGGTATGACATGACTCAAATAAATTACAATACATCTTGGAATAAATATCGGGTTACAATACATAAGAAATACAGATGAATACATTCCGAAGTTACAATTACATCAACACTCCCTCTTAACTAGAAAGGTATTCTCTCGACATAATTTATTAGCACAAGTATTCTTCTCTGTATCATCTAGATAATCATTGAGTTCTCTTCATATTAGTCTTCAAGTCATCTTCATATTCAAGTCATCTTCATGTAGATCTGGATCATCATCACTGGAATTGGATCATCACTTGATCTGGATCGTCATCACTGAATCTAGATCATCACTTGATTTGGGTCATCATCACTGAATCTAGATCATCACTCAATCTTGATCATCATCACTGAATCTAGATCATCACTCGATCCGGATCATCATCGCTGGATCTGGATCATCATGGGACATCTTCACTAGATCTGGTTCATCTCTTGATCTAGATCAACATCACTGGATCTGGATCATCATCACCAGACTAGATCTGGATCATCACTCGATCTAGATCATCACTATTGGATCTGGATCATCACTCGATATAGATCATCATTGATGGATCTGGATCATCACTCGATCTGGATCATCACTGTTAGATCTGGATCATCACTACTGGATCTGGATCATCACTCGATCTAGATCTCTTGGAGTCATCATAACTGGATCTAGTTCATAGCTCGATCTAGATCTCATCTAGTCATCATCATGCATGCTATCTCATCATAGGAAGTTCTACAGAGACAACCTTCTTTCATGTTGGTTGTAGGCCTAGCGATCAGGTAGGTATTTTCCCAGCACTTACATCTGACCTACTCGTCAGAAAGACATGCCCAACACTCACATCTGATCATGTAGGAACCTATAATCACATCAAAAAGGCCTGTTGGGAAATAGGGTAGACCCGGGTTTTACACCTTTTACATCCCACCAACAAAAGACCCACAGTGTTGGCCCTTTCGACAACAACTTGCGTGCATGTTGCAGTCTCACCCGAAACAGCTATGGGGTGCCACAGAATCAAGTTTCTGCAAGTAGAAGAGGGATATTACTATACCTTTAGCCTTTAGTAACTTATAATCAATTAACATAGAGCTCCGACATTCATATATATAACTTTGCAGATAGATAAACAAACAGTGACTTGCTTAACCCTTTACTGGGAATTCACAGCGAAGCTATTTGTTAGCAGCGATCTTACTTATCAGATATATATATTTATCAATGCATAAAGAACATAACAAAAATAACACAAGAACCACAACACCAAATATAACGTGGTTCACCCCCAGTGTAGGGGCTACGCCCACAGAACTGTGTTTTATTCAACTCTTTACAAAATCACAGTTCTGATCTGTGCACTCAGCAGCAGATCCCTTCAAGTCCTTAAAGCCGTGCACACAGCTGCAGGCCTCTGCGCACACAGCTGCAGATCTTCTAATCACTTACAAAAACCCTCTGCGCACACAGCTGTAGAGGTTGTCCACGCACACATATGGGAATTAACCTTTTCTTACAAAACAGCCTTAGCTTTGCAGCAATTCCTTATACATAAAAGCCTAACCTGACTTATTTACATGAGTTCCTATTTATACAGTGCACTATTACAAAACCATGGACTTAAACCATGGGCACCCCAAACCCTAAAACTTGGACTTAAACCATGGGTTAATTACAAAAAGAGGGCTTTGACTCAATCTCGACACCCGTAAGAATATTTTGAGTCGTAACTCCGCTTACAAACTTCCACAAAACCCGCGGACTTACCAAACTAAAGACCTGTAAGGTACCCGTCCCAACAGGCTCCTAAGACTCACTAGTGGCCTATCCTAGGACACTCTGCTGCTCTTCTAGTAGACGAACTTTGTCAGCAAGGATAGTGTACTTCTTGTTGAGACCATGCATGATATTGTTGACAGCTTGCTCCTTTTCTACCAACTCCTGCAGTACCTCAGCTGATGCTTCGCTGGCCTTTTGCTGCGCAAATGCATCATATTCCTTCAGAACTTTAAATTGGGTGTCCACAGCAATACTCAACTTGAAAGCTTCGCTGATAAGTGGCTGCAAAGAATTTTCCACTTATGTTGCCTTTGCTTTGCATGATTCAATTTCGTGTTGGAGTTTGTTGCTTCGATTTACCTTGAGCATTTTCTCCATGGGAAGTAGAGTCTTAACTGCTGCTTTTACTGCATCCAATTCTGCCTGTCGCTGCCGAATGGTTTCTTGCAGCTGTCCAATTCTTGGATGTTCCTACAGGGTGGTCCAAGCCTCAACACTGTCTTCTAACAGCTTTGCCACGCTGCCCACAATATCAAAAATTTTGGCTGTGGACGCTTGAATGTCTACGCGGCTGTTCTTTGATCTCAGGTGGACTTTCTAGAGGGATGTAAAGTTGAAGCTCCGCGATCTGAGTCTCATGCTCTGCTTTGAGATTCTTAATTTCACTGTGGGACTGCTATGCATAGTCTTTCAACCTGACTAGTCTTTGTTCTGGCTCTTCCACCAGTTGTACATCAAAGTCAAGAAGACTTTGACATGCTTCATCCAAAACTCAGACCAGTGTAATCTGCTTATGTTTTGCATCCCTCTTTCGCTGCTTTGCTGCTTCCAGCTATGCTGTGAGGCTATCATTCTACTTCCTGGTATCATCCAACTGTATTTGTGAATAATGGTCTCGGGCCTGGATTTCCTTTGCGATAGCTGATTGGTAGAGATGTCATTCCATCATGGACATTTTGGTGTAATCAATTCCTACTGTCATGCTCATCTCTACGCGGGATGTTGCATCAGTTATGATGAGGGCAGCGGTGGATACTTGGCCCTTGTTTTCTTGAGCTGGCCATTTCCTTAGGTCGGGCTATGCACTTACTGGGGTACTGCTGGCTACAGTGCCAGTCATCAATTGTGCTGCTAAGTCCTTCAGCTCCGATATGTGTTGTGCGACACCACTGATGGCATCCAAATGCAGAGCTGCAAACTCTGACCATTTCTTGGTAAGAACTTCTGTGGACTTCGACAAAGCCTCATCAAGCTCCTCACTTGTCAAGCCACGTGTGTCATCGATATTCTTATCCTTTGACACCTTCGCTTTCTTTCGGGATTGCGGTTTGTTCAATTCCTCTACTTTTGGTGTCTTGCGCTTATCCTGCCTATTAGGGTCTAGAGTAGTTTTGACCAAGTCTTGTCCTTCTTCTTCGTCGGTTTCCACTTCTCTACCCTGGTTGCTGTCATTCTGCTATGACTCAGTCTGTTCTTCGCTGTCTTCCAGGGGACCTTGCTGCTGCGTGTGCCTAGGGCCTGCGCGCCCACATTGGTAACTATGGGGACTGGAATGTGAGGTTTTTTTCCTACATCTTTCAACCATTCAGCCGACCAGTGCTGAACTACTGCTTGGATATCACCCTCAGTGACTACATATGGTAGCTTGAACCATTGATGCTTTTTATCTGCGCGAGACTAGATGAAAGTATGATGCATGTCGGTGCTGAAGGTGGCTGCGCCGTCATATTGAGAGAATAACTCATTACTGAGCCGTGGATTTTTTGCGATCTCATACTGGATATTCATCATATAAAAGGAAAATACATAATTTGTCATCTGTTGGTGTGCTTTATCCTGTGAAACCCATAGTGATGCGTACCTAGCTGCGCCAGACATGTGCTCTGGTGCATCAGGAAACTGTGCCTCAATAGGTTCTTGCCATCCTACCAGTGTGATGAGGATGAGCAACCATGAGTAATGGAAGGGCCTACCTTTCTCATGCACGTCGCGAGCATCTTATAGGAATTCCTTCGCAATATACACTGCCCAGTTGTAGCTGTAACCTTCGACGTAGTTTATAGCAATTCTGATAACCGGGGTAGGTAATTTAGTTGGTCTGCACTTCCGTATGACTTTACATGCTAAGAGCTCAGCTACAAAGCGAATGTGATGTTCCTGAATCGCGGAAGTGTGATACCCATGTTTTCCCTTCATCAGGCCAAAGTGTTCCTTCATGGTTTGTGCGAGCTTCGTATCCTCATGCTTCGAGGGAAATTCGGTCCCCGGATCAGGCCCTACTATTGGTAAGCCAACGATCCTCTGAATGAGCTCGCCATTGATAGGAATTTTCTTGTATCCTATCCATAGGTGGCCGTCATGGACTAGTGCTAGTAGCTGCTTGACCACTACGGTCACCTGTGTGCCGCGACCAAAATGGGGAATGTCGAGCATCTTCAGCAGACCAGCTTGATCCAAGCCGACAGCTCACCATTTGACTTCTAATAATGTCGCCCCGATCTCATCGTACTTGACAAAGTGCAAATACATTCCTAGTGTGAATTGTGGAAATTTTCCACGATCGCTTGTATCATGGTCAGCATACTTAAGCCGGTCTATCTTTCCTGTCATGGTCCCAACCAGCTGCACACCCAGTGGCAGTGAAGGGATGCTTATTGTGAACTGCTTGTTCCACCGAGGTGGTTTAACTCCTGGTCGAAGAGGCGAAATATATGGTGGTCGTCGTGGTGCAATATTCTCCTCTCCTTCACTTGGGATTTCTACTGAACCAGGTGGATCCATTCCGAGATCCTCTGATGTTTGCCCGGATTGTTTGAGTCGATCTTCGTTCCGCTTAGAATGAACTTCAGGCTTGAACTATTTCCTTACAGATCGTGTTTGCATTGGTGGAGTCGGTGCTGGTAGAGTCTCCTCATGTGCTGCAGGCTCAGGTGGGGGGTGGACAATGTTCTGCAAACCTGTCTATTCAAATTCTCTCAATAAGTCCTGAATTTATTGATCAGTGGACATCAGTTCAATTGTGAAACTACAGAATGTGATCTGCCCATGCCTGGGTGTCTTCTTATACAATCCATCAATCAAATCGGTCATAAATGTGCATTGAAGGCACCAAATCTGACAGAGAACCTGTTTCCACGGCACTAGATTTTGGTGGATATCATTAGGACAGGTAATTAAGGCAATTAAAGTACCGGTGCCGCCAAATTGGTAGTGCTCCAACGGTCGGATTTTGTGCTATGGCACAACCAGTACCGCAGCTACATCACAATAAGGACCTTCGTCACGATGATGACCTTTGGCATATGCGGGCAAGTTCTGCAACCAAACTGTGAGCTTCGCTCCCTTATCATTTTGTACCATCCAGCGAGGGCGGGACTGGGCTATTTCTTTATCACTAGACACATTAGCATGCCAAGGCCCAACCTCCATGTACCGGTTTTCGACTACAGGTGCCTGGATATGGACAAACCTAGGTACCCATTCTGTATGAGGTACAAGCTTCCATTCTCCATAACAATGCTCCAAGTGTTCCTACGGCCTACTCTTCCCATTGAACCTGCTGTGCGCCCTCTGGAGCTAATCCACAAATCTCAGGCGAAGGGATGTCAAACCAGTTTCCAAACTAGGAAGGTACTTCTTATGGGTAGTCCACCTTCTGGCTGTGGTGACTCCAAATGCTGAATCCAGAGTCTCCAGTTTCTGTGACTCCAGTATTTGTTTTGAGAATGGCACAATAGAATCCTCTGGGCCTATCGAACCATCAGAAGCGGGTAAGGTTCTTGTCTGAGAACTAAGCCATCTGAGGGACTTGGTAATTCTGGCGCATCTATGTCCATGGAGCTCATACAATCGGTTCTGCCAGTTCTCTAAACCATCATATGGATCCGTCATATAGGAGCTGTCACACTGCCAATCCATAATACCTTCGGCAGTAGGGTCAATATAATCTTCTTCCTGCGTTGTGATGTTATAGATGTGCTCTAGAACATCCTGGTCTTCGTTTCTGAGTGGTTCTGTGTATCTTTCTCCTTGGGAAGGGTCTAGGGGTATTATAAGTCTCAAACCCTTTCCTTCGAAGGTCATCTATCTCTTCTTAAGGTTAATGACTACAGCATTTTCCATTGCCCATTCAATTCCTAACAGGGCTGGATAGGGATTGCTGTCATCAATGATCTCAATAACTTCAAAGTCCACCAAATTATTGACCCCATCAATATCTATTAGGACTCTAGGGAATATCCCTAGGGTCTCAATCCTTTGCTAATTGGCTAACCTCAACTGTATAGGGGACTAGGCAAGGGCAGGTTTCCCCATTTGGTCCCAAGTTTTCTTGTTTCCAACATTGAATTCTAATCCTAAATCCAGAATGACATTAGTCATATCATACTCTCCTATCTGAACATTCAATCTCATTTCCCTACCCGTTCTTCAGACACGATTAACAATTTTCTCCTTATCAACTCTTCTCTGAGGTTCACAGAAATCAAGAACCTTTTGCAACTCCTTTAAAGCATTCTGATTCCTCAAGAGTTTCATACAACTCTATAAAAAGGAGGATAGTGTACTTACTTTATCCGTCGAAGCATCTTGCGGCTACAAATCCTACTGATGTTGCTGCGCGGGTACTACTGCTGTGCTATGATCAACAAAATTGCGCTTGGCCTCCATGACTGTCTCTTGTTCTCTTTCACTATCAAGTGCTGGGACTTTCTCGGGTGCCTTACAAACCCACGCCTCAGCAGGTTGTTTCTCTGTATTATGTATGTGCGTCATAGCTCCACTTCACGTAACAACATTGATGGCTGGGGCAGGTCTTTGCTCGACGGAAATCAACTAAATATTCTGGGTAGGGCCACTGTTTCTTTCCTGAATCTTAGCTATTAGCTGGGGGCACTGCTCAATCACATGATCTACTGCGCGACAATACCGACATGTCGTAGTGGGGTTCTAACAGTCCCTAGCTAGATGCTCGGCTTGTTTACATTTGTAACACACCACCTGGCCTCTACCTCTTCCTGCCATACCACCACGACCACGACCTCCAAAATTACCCCTACCGGAGGCACCACCCCGGTAACCGTAGCCATCATTACTCTGTCCCTCATTTTGCACCTGGTAGGCGTCATAGGTGCACTCTCTCATGAGGTCATAGCTGCGACACTCCTCTTCATTATGCCCTACTAACTTACAGAACTTGCAGTAGGGATTCTTGGGGACTTGTACATACCTCTAGAGAAGGTGGCAGTTTTCAAGTCGATGTTGGCCAGTTTTCCAACAGATCTCACAATATAGAACAGCGGGGTTGAACGAGTTTGGCACACCAGTATTCAGGTAATTTCTAACCACAGGACACTAGTCCCTGTCGTGACCTTCTGTCCGACATTGTGTACACCAAAACTCTTCGTGACCGGTTTTTTCTTTCTTCATATCGTGAAGCTCCAGAGCCATCGCTGCCAACTGTGCTTGGATTTGGGCGATACGAGAATTATCGTCGACAGGGGTGGTCTCAAGCTTCATCGCGATTTCTAGAGCCTCTTCCTGGTCAGCAACCTTCTATTGCATGAGTGGAGTTCTGATATGTGGTAACAATGCTGCAATAAACCATTCCTTTTGCTGCGCAGGTCCAATGGTGAAACTGGCTTGGTCCAGTAGAACTTTGAACCTCTGATCAAAGTCCCACACTGATTCGTCGTGCCACTGCTGAATCTCTTTCAATTTAGTGATACACTGCAACTCTGATTTGGGCTTCTTAAACTCTTTGATTATCGCTGCTTTAATATCATCTAAAGCAGGTCTCTGAGTACTGGAGAATTTCATGAACCAGGTCAAAGCTCGGTCCTTGAAAGAAGTAACGAGCTGCACGCTTCTTACAGCTGGATCTGTAATGTTCTTAGCATTCCACACTGCTTCACATAAAAACCAAAATTGTTCTGGATCCTCTGATCCAGTTCCTTTGAAAACCTGGAGCTTAATATCATCAGTCAGGTGGGCCATGGTAGAGCTAGGGGGGTTGGGAGGGGGACAGGAAGTAGGCGGGGGGGAATTTACTGGGGTAGACTGACCTGCGACAGGAATGCTTGGGCTAGGGTGGCTTTCATACTACGACGATTTTTCAGGGATAACAGGGCTGCAATGTGGGGTTACTGGATGGTTTCCAACTGAAGGGTTTTCTTCAGGGTCTGAATCTTTAGGATTTACAGGGGAAGGCGCAGTATCCTGACCTAAGGAATAGGATCCAAAATATCTCTTGTACCTTTTTCCATTTCGCAGCAAACCACTTTGCTCAGCAAAGGTGTTGTCACTTGCAAACATATGTTAGTAATACAAAATATAACAGTCTGATTCAATCATCAATATTCCTTTTTCAGCCAATAGCATTTTAATTCTCAAACTAAATGAATTCAAAAGCTTACCCCTTGGTCCTTGGAAAAACTGTCGCTTGGCTTCACTAAAGGAAGTGCTCGTGTCGATGGTGAACTCCGTCACAAATGCCTCAAGGGTCCGCGTGGTCGAGAAATCAACTGTGCGAGATATCTCATTGTTCACCCTTTTCAATATATTAACTCTTGCGGGGGTCCAAACAGGAAACTGACCTTCTCGGAAGTTCATCCTTCTCTTGACCAACCTGGATAGCCAATGGTGCAACTCTATGTGGATACTACCAAAGAAAATTTCATAAGCATCACAAAAAACATACCTTTGTAAAAAGTCGCTTGCACTATGAGGCGGATCTTTGTTCTCTTGCTTAGCGAATTTCAGGTAAGTCTCATCAAACCAATCACCGATTTCCTTCACAGAGGGCCTCCAGAACATAGCCCTCGAGGTACAACGTAAACCCCTCTTAAGCAGATACTGAGTTCAATCGGAAATGGAACCAATTTGTTGGGCAATAGGGTATACCTAGGTTTTACACCTTTTACGTCGCACCAACAAAAGACCCACAGTGTTGGCCCTTTCGGCAACAACCTGTACGCAGGTTGCAGTCTCACCCGAAACAGCTATGGGGTGCTGCAGAATTAGGTTTCTGCAAGCAGAAGAGGGATATTACTGTACCTTTATCCTTTAGTAACTTATAATCAATTAACACAGAGCTTCGACATTCATATATATAACTTCGTAGATAGATAAAAAAACAGTGACTTACTTAACCCTTTACTGGGAATTCACAGTGAAGCTGTTTGTTAGTAGCGATCTTACTTATCAGATATATATATTTATCAGTGCATAAAAAACATAACAAAAATAACACAAGAACCACAACACTAGATATAACGTGGTTCACCCCCTATGTAGGGGCTACGTCCACAGAACTGTGTTTTATTCAACTCTTTACAAAATCACAGTTCTGATCTATGCACTCAGCTATAGATCCCTTCAAGTCCTTAAAGCTGCACACACAGCTGCAAGCCTCTGCACACACAGCTGCAGATATTCTAATCACTTACAAAAACCCTCTGTGCACACAGCTACAGAGGTCATCCACGCACACAGCTGGGACTTAACCTTTTGTTACAAAATAGCCTTAGCTTCGTAGCAATTCCTTATACATAAAATCCTAACCTAACTTATTTATAGGAGTGCCTATTTATACAGTGCACTATTACAAAACCATGGACTTAAACCATGGGCACCCCAAACCCTAAACCCTAGACTTAAACCATGGGTTAATTACAAAAAGAGGGCTTTGACTCAATCCCGACACCCCTAATACTATTTTGAGCTGTAACTCCACTTACAAACTTCCACAAAACCCGTGGAGTTACCAAAACTAAAGACCTGTAAGGTACGCGTTGCAACAAGGCCCAACACTCACATTCACCAGTATGATAGGATATCACATCACTAACATTTATGAAAAGGCTTCAGCACTTATATCTAACCTGGAAGGAATTGAATCCTCTCACCATTTCCAGAAAGGCTTGCACTCACATCTGACCTGGAAGGAACTGAATCCTCTCACCATGACAAAATGGCCCCCAGTCCTAGACTGAGCTACTTGGTAATGGACCAGGTGCCTCCATTCTTTCAGAGAATGGCAATGGCCCTTATATCTGACCTGGTAGGAAACAAGTCCTACACCCTCGCCAGAATGGCCTGCACTCACATATGACATCGAAGCAACTGAATCCTCTCACCATGAAAAAATGGCCCCCAGTCCCAGACTGAGCTACCTATTAACGGACCAGGTGCCTCAAATCTCCTGGAGAGAGACAGTTGCCCTTACATCTTTCCTACTCGACAGAATGGCCAGCACTCATATCTGGCATGGAAGGAACCAAATTCTCTCACCATGATAGAATGGCTCAGCCCTTACATCTAACCTATCGTCAAAATGGCTTTGGATCTTAGCACTCATATCTGACATGGAAGGAACTGAATCCTCTCACCATGATAGAATGGCTCAGCCCTTACATCTAACCTGCTCATCAGAATGGCTTTGGGACTCATCACTTTCCCTTGGAGGAAACCTCGATCTAGAGAACACCAAGCTTCTCCCTAAAGTTCTCGAACTTCACTTTGGCCAATGGCTTCGTCAACACATCAGCTATCTGTTCCTTCGTCGCAACATACTGGAGCTTCACTACTCCTCTCTACATCATATCCCTGATATAGTGATACTTGATCTTGATGTGCTTCGACTTGTCATGGAACACTGGATTCTCTGACAACTTCATGCAACTCTATTTGTCACAATGTATACAAGTAGCATCCATCTGGAGATCAAATAAACCAGACAGTAGCTTCTGCAGCCATACTACCTCAAAACTAGTTGAACAAGCTATGATATACTTTGCTTCATCTATACTCAGTGCCACACAGGATTGCTTCCTGCAAAACCAAGAGATCACACATGATCCCATACTAAAGAAACATCCTAAAGTGCTCTTCCTATCGATGGAACTACCTACCCAATATGAATCAACATAACCCTCCAGGTTAATCTTCTGATTCACATCATACTTGAGCCCATAATCAACTGTACCCCTCAGGTACCTCAGAATATGCTTTGGAGCAATCAAGTGAACATTTCTCGGACCTGTGAAGAACTGGCTCAAGGTGTTCACAACAAAGAAAATTTTTGGTCTCGTGTTCATCAGGTACATCAATGACCCAATCATCTAATGATACATCGTAGCATCAACCTTCTCTAATAAAGCATCACTCAATAGCTTCATGTTTGATGCCATAGGTGTGGTCATGCAGTCCATCATCCTGAACCTATTCAGGATCTCTATTGCATACTTCCCTTTTCCACACCTCCATGACTTAGAAAATAGTTCATAGACACATAACAGGAGCATCACTGGTCTTTCTCCTTCAACCTTGAAGCAAAGGTTGGAATCCGCTTTACTCTCAGTAAAGCCTAGAGTCATCAATAATCTATCCATCCCGTTGTACCATGTCGAACCTCAGGATCTTCTCCAGTCACTCTCTCTGTCTTCCGTACTCTATGCACTAGAAATTTTTGTACTAGAGTGACAAGTAGTATCCATCTAGGATCATTTGATACCAAGATCCTCTATTTTTAAATTTTTCAAAAGTTCTTCTCACATCCATCTGTGAGCTTATCATCCTTTATCAACCTTGTAGCAAAGGTTAAGATATTCATCAAGCTCATCATGTATGTGTTATCCCATGGGTGTCTTTTGAACTCATACAAGGCCTTCTTTCATTTGCACACATGATTATGGATGTCATGTGACTTCACTTCCAGTGGCTGCAAATGTCTCTTCATACTCTATGCCTTGTATCCCACAATGTTTCCATCTACTGCATGATGGAACTACGAACTTCCCTTCACATATTGATACTGCATCCTAGACATCATTGTTCTTGAACTGGTCTTCCATTTCTTCTTCGTTACTTCTTCATGGATGGAAGGTTCTGCATCAATGATGTCGTTGTATTCGTCATATTATTCTTCATTTTGAAATGTCGTCACTTGTTCTTCAGAAAAAGTCTTATCCTTCTTTGCTTGCAGGCGATTATGTATGCAGTTTTTCCTACAAGTCAAATGCGTTTGTATGGTTAGAAACATTTCATAAGGAATATTCATACTGGCAAATTCTTATGCATGATAATGCAACAACTTTAGCCAATACAACATTCATCCATATCTCACAGAAACGTTTCTAGATGCCTTCCATCTCTACCAGGACAACATTGAGATTGTGCACTAATCCAATATGTGAGCAAAGAGGTTTCATTCTAGATAAGTAGAAATGGAGAGTTGTATAGCACCATGAGCTACTTACCCATCACATGCATATTATTAGTATACTGTCATTAATGCAAACA
Source organism: Pseudotsuga menziesii (assembly GCA_001517045.1). NCBI lineage: Eukaryota > Viridiplantae > Streptophyta > Pinopsida > Pinales > Pinaceae > Pseudotsuga > Pseudotsuga menziesii. The sequence goes on along the minus strand of LPNX010325324.1, from coordinate 232,777 downwards.
TCCTATCATGCATAATACATCAATTGAATATAAACAAATGCATAACAAAACAATATCATGAAATGACAATTGAATACTTATCTTTATTTGTTTCGTGGGTAGACTCCTTCTTGAGCCTTCATCTTCATTGTCTTCTTCATTCATAATAGTATCATTTCTTATCCAAAAGTTAAGGTGGATGAGAGAATCTTCAAGAGTTGAGTTCTTCATATTCCTCATTGCTTGAGGGATCTTCTTTGTATGGTGAGGGCTTGATCTTCAATTTCTTCCATCTTCCCTTCTCTTCTTATGATTCGAGCTTCTTCTTCATCCCGGAGTCTACTGAAATTAATCACTTCCTTCTGGCACACATTCCTCAAACGAATGAATCACATGGTCCTGGGAGGCCATTCAAGGTGGCCATCACTACTTCTGCATTATTCATTTCTTCTTTTACCGCTTCAAGTTGTTCTTGATTTAAGAGACTCTTATGACTACATGGTCTTTGCATTCTGGATCTTCACATTCTTCAACTAGTTTCTTAAGGTCATCTTTTGATGTATGTTCTTCCCTTCAAATAGCTTGGTCAAGGAATCAAACATCTTGGTTTCTTTAGGGAAGTTGATTCGTGACTGAATCAACCATGATCTTCTTGGCCTTGACCAAGTTCTTCTTGTGAAAGGATTCTAGCCTCATCTCCCTCTGAAACTAGAACCTATCTACTCATGTAGGTGTCCAATTCATTTTCTTCAAAGAGATCATATACTTCCATGCTTGGAAGCTTCACCAAGCTTATCATCAAGCTGATGTGATAGATCATTTTGAAATGAGAACCTCAAATTAAAATAGCAAAGGATTAGATCTTACCGATTTGAGGTGTCCATCCTAGTTTCAAAGCCGGATGATCTAGGGTTTGTCACAGAAACCCTAATTTTAAAAACTTGGAATCTTTTAGATTTGATTGGATAGACAGATAGATATCTTCAAATGGAGCTTTCCAATGTACTCCTTTTCTGAAAACAGTGGAGGGAAGCTCCCGGAACAGGAAGCCCTAGTTTTCCAATTTCTTCTACAGAAATTCCTGTTACTGTTTCTGTAATATCCATAATTATTGCTCCTTTATGTCTACAATTTCTCACTGGGGTAACCTCGCATGTCCCTGATCCAAAACTATAGGTTTCCTCAGAATTGGTTTCACCATTTGGGATTTAGGATCCTTTTCCCAAGGTGACCTGTTACAGGACTGTTCAGAATAGCGAAGTTGTACAGCATGCCACATTTCACTGGTTCATCTTCTGAGTTTGAAATTTGGAAGAAATAAAGTAGAGTATGTTCCCTTTCTAGATCATTTTCAGTAATTCAATTTGGACCTCTATATCCAAATATATTGAAATTATCCCTAGGTGTCCTGTTTAGGAATGAATTCTAGAAGAGGTTGGAACCCTAAATTGGAGGGATCATATCTTCTATAATATAGTGAATATGAGGCAGATTGTTGGACACCGTGTACATATATATTTTTTCTTGGGCCCCTACAATTTTTCGCTCCTGAGCCTTCACCAATATCAAGATATAGCGAAAGTACCAAAACATAGCAATTTTAGTATTTACGGTTTTTCTAGCTCGAGGTCAAACTAGGGTTTGACTTTCCCGGAGTTTCACCCAACCAAATTTCTTGATCCAGATCTCTAAACTTCAGTTTTTATGAGGAGAACAATACTATGCTAGGCTCACTCAAAAATTCCTCTTTTGTAGAAATCCCTAATTTCCGCATCGAAAACTGAAAATGCTCGGAATCGAATTCCGCTTCGACAGAAAGATGTGCCCTTCAATGGAGAGTCATCCTAGCATACTTTTGCTGATGGATTGTGGAGAGAGACCCAAAAAGTAAGAAGCACTAGCTTATATAGCTGCACAATGTCTTCTTCTCAGGTTAGCTCTGCTACCATGTTAGTTTTTCAACATTCAAGCTACCATTATGATCTTAGGATCTTTAATTAAGAGAATAACATGCACAGCAGTAAAACACAAGCACAACACAAGAGACAAGAGACACAAATAATTTTCTTGGGGGAAAACATAAAGGATAAAACCCCACAACTTCCTCAGAGATAGAATCATCATCAAAGGTAAAACCGGAAAATAGTAAGATGATCTCCCGACAACAACAGTCTCTCTCTCTCACACTGAGAGAGCTTCTCCTTTCTCACTCATGCGCCACAATTATTGAGTGTGTGTATGAGTATGATAAATAGAGAGGCTCTCACTCTATATTTATATTATTTTGTTCACTTGGAACCCACTCCAACATGTTGGCCTCACTTAACAATTACTTACTAGGGCCGACATCTCTAGGAGTGTCTAATAACCCTAGTGCCCCACCACTTGTGGGGACTTTGCCTCCTTTGACCAATAGGAGGGTAACACAATGGTGGGGACTATTTCCTTGACTTAAAATGACTCACCTAGGATCAAATTCACTAGGATATTATAATAACCCAAGGGCCCCACAACTATGGGGACTTTAACCCTTGACCAATAGGAGGGTTACCCACAATGACTTGACATGACTTTCTTATTGTAGAAACTTCCCGAAATAAACATCGGGCTATGAAATGACTCAAATACATTACAATACATCCTAGAACAAACATCAGGTTACAATACATAAGAAATACGGATGAATACATTCTGAAGTTACAATTACATCAACAAGAATCCTTACACCCTTCAATTACCTTGATTGGAGAGAAGATATGTAGATTGTCTTGTGCAGGAAGGGTCTATACAGGGTAAACATGGACTAGGAATTTGAACCCCAATAGTATCTTGAAAAATTCAAGTATATGAATAATATTGATGAAGCTTTTGGCTTCATGTTCATCCACATTTCATGGGAGATAATGTTCCATATTGATGTACTCAAGACTCCAAAATAAGTATGGGATAAGCTCGAATCCTTGTTTGGAAAATAGGATTAGTTGAGGGTTCATATCTTGGAGAATGAGATGGTAGCACTACAACCTAGTAAATTAGAAACAATCCAAAAATTCTTCACTAAATTCAAATCCCTTGTCATGCAATGCAAGTAGTGTGGGATTGAGAAGAAGGATGAGAAACTGGTGCTCTCCATTCTGATCAAACTAGGTTCAGAATTCTCAGTGTTTGTTTATACTTTCCATTCTGGGAGACTGGCAAATCCAAATTGGTGAATGCCATCCATGGATGCCTTCATAGAGTCACTAATCCAGGAACACGATAAGTTGATTTAGATGGGATTTCTCAAAGACTCCAAGAATCATGCTCTCTTATCTAGAGAGAAAAAAAATGCACAAGGAAAGGGGAAGAAAAGAGGGAAAGAGAAGAAGAACAATGATATGAAGCCAAAGTATAAGCAGAGTCCACCAAATGGAGCCTATGGTTCCAAGAAACTTATGCACATGAATTTTGACAAAGCCAAGTGCTCTTACTACAAGAGAGGATTTCATCTAGAGAACTGATGTATTAAGAATACCATTGAGAAAATGTCTAAGCTCCTTCAACAAAACAACATTTCCCTTCTTGAAGGTGAAAAGAAGTATGATGCTAGTAACAAGCCAAAAGAATATGAGAGGTGCCATGCTTTGAAAGTAGGATTCACTTAGTCAAAGTCCTATCTCATTGATTCTGGATATTCCAACCACATGGTTACCTCCAAAGAGTCATTCACCTCTCTGTATCTCTCTAGAGTACCAAGCATCCATATGGGAGATAATTCACAAATCCCAACTGTCGTAAAAGGATCCATTAAAATTGAGCATGGAAAGTTCTAGAATGTACTCTATGTTCCCTCCCTATCAACAAAACTATTATCTGTATAGAATATGACACATACTAGCTCTTCGAAGAGATTCACATTTGATCCTAACACAATGGAGATTTCAGAAGTCTCTACTAGACATACGATAGAGAAAGGAGTTTCAAATCATTCCTTCAAGGAATATGATTTTTCTCAATTTCTTTCTAATTCATATCCTAGTTCCTTATTGAGTCATGCCAATAACACAAACAAGTTGTGGCATGAAATATTTGGCCACCTGAACTTCAATTATCTACAACAACTGCACAATGAAAAGATGGTTGAGGGACTGCCTCTCATCAAATATTTTGAAGGAATGTGCATGGGTTTCTTGATAGGGAAATGTACAGAAAAAAGGTATGAGGTTGGGAGGGAAAGAAGAGATTCCTCCACATTAGATCTAATTCACAGTGATGTCTCCAGACCAATGCCGACAACATCTATGAATGGATACAAATATTTTTTGACCTTCATTGATTATTGTTCAAGGTATTCATGGGTATACTTTCTGAAGTAGAAGTCTAGGGTATTTGAGACCTTAAAAACATTCAAATCCTTGGGTGAGAACACTCTTAGAAAGAAGATCAAAGTACTTAGATATGATAATGGTGGTGAGTATGTTAAAAGATAATTTCAACATCTTTGTGCATCAACAGGAATTCAAATGAAACACTAAATCCCATACACACCACAAAATAATGGCTTATATGAGAGGAAGAACAAAGCCTTCAAAGAGATTGATACATTCCTGCTAGAAGAAATAAGTCTTCCTCCATATCTGTGGGCTAAGGAAGTCAATTGTGCTTCATACGTCAAGAAAATTGTACCCTAGAAGTTGGTGATTGGGGCTATTTATTTCGAAGCTTTGACGTGACATAAGTCCAATTTCTCACATTTGAGAGTTTTTGGCTCCAAAGCATGGGCCATAATTTCCACTTACAAGAGAAAATTCTTCCAATCCCAGACTAGCGAATGCATACTATTGTGATATGCAGATGATTCTAAGGCATACAAGCTGATGGAACTTGCATCCAAAAAGTGATTCATAGAGCATGGTGTGCAATTTGAATAAGATTAGTTGCATGATCCACACTCAACCAAATAAGAAGAAGGTATAATTTATCATTCATTTCAATTTGCAGATGATGATGTATTGTTTAATCTTTCAGTTTTAGAAGAAGATGATCAAGATAATCATGATCTTGATATTGATATTGAACCTCAAGAAGATCAATATCGATATCCAACACCTACTCCCTATCAGAGGCCTACATGGCCTAAAATCTCATTAAAGCAGCTGGGAATAGTGCTAGGGATCCAAATGAAAAAATAAGAACGAGGTCCTAGTATCAGGATGAACATATTGCACTCTCCCAATCAGATCCACTTCTCCTAGAGAGATGATTTATGACTATGGGATAGTATCCTTAGTCATTCAAAGAGGTTTTCTATGATCCAAGATGGCAGGAATCTATGGATGATGACTTTGATTCACTACAGGACAATCAAACCTGGGATATTTTCACTTTGCCTCATCGGAGGAATTTAGTTCAGTGAAAATCGATCTATAAGACCAAGATAACATATTATGTAACCAAAACTAAGTATAAGGCTTTGTTGGTGGAAAAGGGATACTCACAAGTCCATGGGCTTGACTACAACAAGACATTTGCTCCTATAGCAAGAATGGAATCCATAAGGCTATTTTTTTCCATTGTAGCTTCAAATAGGTGGGAGGTACATCACATGGATGTGAAGATTGCCTTCCTCCATGGTGATCTAGAATAGGATATCTATATGAGAAAACTTGAGGGGTGCATTGAATATTCATCCCTAGTTTACAAACCAAGGAAACCTCTCTATTGGATCAAGCAATATCTAAGGGAATGTTATGCCAAGATGGATGCATTCCTTATGTCACAAAAAATTGAGAGATGCATATCTAACTATAATTTATACATATAGTAGAAAAGGGGCTTCCTATTGTTGATTACTCTATAGGTGTATGACTTTCTGATTACTAGTATCTCTGTTTTTGGATTGATAGGAATGAACTCATCTTTGAGTGAATCTTTCACCATGACTGATCTAGGATTGTTAAGGAATTTCATTGGTATTGAATTAAATCAAAAGGCTTCAAGAATCATGATTACACATTATAGATACATTGGAGACTTACTCAAAATATTTCACATAACAAATTGTAAAGAAGCACCCTTCCCCTTCCTATTTGGCATCAGGTTGGAAGAAGGTGGTTCCACACCATTGGTTGACAATACACTCTACAGACAACTTATTGGAATCCTATTGTAACTCACCCATTCAAGGACATATTTGTCATATGTTTTGAGTGTTATTGCAATATACATGCATGAGCCACACGAGATGCACTGGAAAGAAGCAAAGCACATCTTGCATTATGTGCAAGGTATTAGGGAGTTTGGGATCCATTATTCAGCTGATGCATAGCCCGATGATTGGATACATTGATTCAAACTAGGATGGTGATAATATTGACATGAAATCTACATCTTGTTTTGTGTTCATTTTTGGATTGTTAAATTTTCTTAATTGCTTAGATGACATTCCAAACCAATTTATAATGGTAGTATCATTGAACGAAAAACAAGTAGAGTCACACAAAAGAACATAAATATTTATTTTGGGAAACTCTTCTGGAGGATATAACCCAACAAAACTTCCTCAGTATAGAACTCAACCAAAACAGTGTGAAACCCCAAGAGAACTTATTCTCTCTCCTTTTGGTACACATATTATTCTTCCTATAGCAGGATAGCTTGAGTGAAAGTGAGTACAAATGAAGGAGGCACCTCCCTATTTATATTTGAATCCTGACTTGACCTAAACCCTAACTGGGCCGACTTATCTAACTCACAGGCTTGACTTGATTAGTATGAAACCAAAATAATATTTTTAATAATGACTCAAGGGAACTCTTGACTTGAATTACATCCAAATGTTTACAATGATCTGTTCGATGACTCGTACAGTGACCCATTACATAAGTGACAAGTCTTTAAGGATGAATACAATTAGTACAACTATAATATTTTCCAAAGTTACAATATTTTAGCGCTCCCTCTTAACTACGAAGCAATTCTATACCATCAATAACCACTACCACCACCGTACATATGATTGGTGAGTCTCTATTTGTCAAAAGATGTATTGGAACAACATCATGCATCTTCATCATCAATCTCAGTATGAGAATACTAGATCATATTATGCAAGTTCCTCTACAATATTAGTAAGTCGATATTGAATCTTCTTCTGCATTATAGGTATGTGGATATTGAGTCTTTCTTCTACAAGAGTCAATATGTGTATGTTGATTCTTCTTCTAGAATATCAGTATGTGTATATTGATTCTTCTTCTACAATATCAGTATGTGGATATTGAATATTATTCTACAATATCATTGTGTGGATATTGCATCTTCTTCTGTCACATCAGTATGTGGATACTAAATCTTCTTATGCAACATCATCATGTGGATATTGAATCATCTTCTATCATATCAGTATGTGAATATTGAATCATATTATTCCATATATGTATGTGGATACTGTATCTTCTTCTGTCACATTAGTATGTGGATACTGGATCTTCTTTTGTCACATTAGTATGTGGATACTGAATCATCTTCTGTCATATCTGTATGTGAATACTGAATCATCTTTTTCCATATCAGTGAGTAAATACTGAAGCATCTACTTGCAAAATCAGTATGTAAATAATAAAGTAACAACAACAACATCATTATCGTGTTAGTGCTAAAACCTCATAATCAATAAATAAATGTTGGATCATTATTTGTACAATCAATAAAGTACTGAAACCACCTCATCAATCATAAATATGAAATTACTGAACTTGCTGCATTAAGATCAGTATGGAAATACTGAAAGTACCTTGTCATCATTAGTGTGAGAATACTGAATCTATGGAATCAATCATCAGTACGAAAATAATGATTCTACCTCATCAACATCAGTATGAGAATAATAAATCTACCTCATAAATATCAGTATGAGAATACTGCATCTACTGCATCAATCATTAGTATGAAGATACTTAAACTACCTCATAAACATCAATATGAAAATCCTGAATGTACCTCATCAATATCTGTATGAGAATAATGAACCTACCCCATCAACATCATTATGAAAATACTGAATCTGCCTCATCAACATGAGTATGAAAATACTAAACCTACCTCATGAACATCAGTATAAGAATAATGGACCTTCCTCATCAGTATAGGAATACTGAAACCACCTCTTTCCTGTTGTCCTTCTAGAGAAGCATCATGGTGGTTTCTCTGGTATATCCACCCAGGCATTTTGAATGACTTACTAACCCTTTTGGGCCAACAAGCCTAGTCAGATAGATGGATCTCCCTGGGGACCAAATAGGTATTGTCTGGATTACTAACCCTTTATGTCAAAAAATCCTATATAGACATAATAATACCCCTAGGATCAACATGCCTCATATGAGTTACTAACCCTTTTGAGCTAACAAGCCTAGCCACACATACCCTACCCTCAACTAAGCTACCACAACACTGCAATAGAAATAATTCTACCTCTTCTACTCCCTCGTTCGATGGAGGTCCTTTCGGACTACAACAAGATTTTCTCTAAAGTATTCAAACTTTACATGAGACATAGGCTTAGTCAATAGATATTCCACTTGTTTCTCTATAGGAACATATTTGATCTTTAAATCTCCCTTCTGCACCATATCCCAGATGTAATGATATATGATTTTGATATGTTTCAACTTATCATGAAACACCGAGTTTTCTATCATATTAAGACAACTCTGATTATTGCAATGGATATCAGTCACATACAAATATGTATCAAATAATATTTCCAATATCTTGCGAAGCCATACTTGTTCGCTACAGTTTGATCATGTTGCTATGTATTCGTCTTATTTTGTGTTGAGTCCAATATTGGATTAGTTTTTGTTGAACCATGAGATCCTAATCTAAAACTAAAAAAAACATCCCAAAGTGCTTTTTTTGTCTTCACCACTTCCTGGCCAATATCAATATATAAATCCATGTAATATGATCTCGCCATCTGATGCATATTTGAGACCATAATCCAAAGTCCCCTTTAGGTACCTCATCACATGTTTTTCTCCTACTAAGTGAATATGTCTAGGATTCACCATATACCGAATTAAACTATTTACAACAATACATATATGAGGCCTTGTATTGGTTAAGTTCATTAGTGAACCAATAATCTATCTGTATAAGGTAACATCCACTATCTCTAAAGAATCATCATTCAAGAGCTTCAAATTTGTTTTCATCAGATTAGTCATAGCCTTAGAATCGATCCTCGAAAATCTATTTAGGATCTCTACTGCATATTTTCCTTAGTTTAGAAAAATATCATCTAGATACTACCATACTTCAAGACCTAGAAAGTAGTGCATCATTCCAAGGTCTTTCATCTGAAATTCTACAACGAGCTTCTTCTTGCATTCATTGATGGGATTTTCTTGACCTGTCAAAAATAAATCATCTACACATAGTAGTAGTATCATAAGCCCATCATCCTCAACTTAATAGTAGAGGTTGGAATATCCTTTACTCTTTGTAAATACCAAACTCATTAGGAAACCATGAATCCTTCCATACCATGATCTGGGGGATTTCCTAAACCCATACAATTCCTTTTTAAGTCTGCATACATGAGTTTTCTAATTACCTCTCTCAAAACCTTTCGGTTGTTCAATGTATAATTCTTCTTCTATTACTCCATTTAGGAAAGTTGTATTTAAATCCATGTGATGTAACTTCCACTTCATATTGGATTCCAAGGAAAGGATGGTTCTAAATGAGGTGTACCTTTATATTTGTGCAAAGGTCTCCTCATAGTTGATTCCTTCTTTCTGAGAGAACCCACAAGCTATGAATCTTTCCTTTTAATTCTCTATATCGTTCTCTATTGAATGTGTTGTTTTGTAGATCCATTTTGAGGATACTACTAACTTGTTCTTTAGTCTTCGTACTACTTCCCATACATCATTATTTATAATGGATTAGTATTCCTCAACCATAGAATCTAGCCATTCCTTCTGCTTGATTTATTCCTCAAAAAATGTGGGTTCTTTGTCAATGAGATTGCACATCAAAGCCACATAAATGGTGTATGGATTTGGCTTCTTTATTTCTTTTATGGTTCCTTTTGGGACACCATGTATTTATTCTTCTTCAATTACTTCTCATGACCAAGCAAGCCTTATTTTGCATGAGATCATCTCACTAGGAAATTCTTTAGGTATCTGAGGTTTTGTCATGTCATGGTCCTTAGGTATATGTTCTTCCTCCTCATTTCTGACTGGTTTAGAAACTTATGCATCTCTAGGAGTTGCATTCTCCTCTTCATCTTACTTGTATTTCCTTGATTTTTTTAAAGATGTATCTTCGTCAAAAATAACAGATCTACTTAGCTCAATTTGATGGTATCCTAGCATATAGATTCAATAAACTTTTGATTTCTCACTATATCATACAAACAATCCCTTATTTCTTGAAGGATACAACTTTGATGCTTTCTCTTTGGGAATGTGTATGTATACTAGACAACCAAATATTTTTAGATGATTGACTTCAATATTTTTTTCGGTAAACAACTCCTCCAGAGTATTATTCCCGGTGGCACTTTGAGATGTTCTATTATGCACATATACTGCAATTCTAGCTTCTTCTTCCCATATTTACATAATTAGTTCTTGATCATGGATCATGGATTTTACAAATTCCATGATAGATCTATTCTTCCTTTCTACCACACCATTTTGTCGTGAATTATAGGGAATGGTGAGCTCCCTCTTTATCCTAGCTTCTTTGCAATACTCATTTAATTCACCTGATGTGAATTCTCCTGCATTATCTAATCTTAAGGTCTTGATCCTATTTTTAGAGAGTTTTTCTACAATATCCTTAAAATCCTTGAAATTCTCAAACAATTCATCCTTATTCTTTAAGAAATAGATCCAAGTTTTGTGGGAGTAGTCATCAGTGAAGTAAGCATAGTAAATATACCCGCTTAATGAAGTAGTTTTCATTGGTCCACATACATCTGAGTGAAGACTGTCTAGAATCCATTTTTCTTTATTGTTACTACTTGGATAAGGGTTCTTGGTATTCTTTACTTGTGCACATCCTTTTCACACTCCTTCATGGTTTATCTAATTTTTTTAAAACCTGTCGCCACCTTTCTCACAATTGGTAATGCATTCTAATGTACATGAGCAAGTATTTTGTGCCATAAATCACATGGGATTATGTTGCTAGTCATCAAAGCTAAGTCTACATATCCCTTTAATATGTAGAGTACTACTTATTCAATTCCAATCATTATTGCATCATTTAGAGTTTTTCCTTTTGTCCACATAAGAACTTCACCCTCTACAAAATAAACACTAAAACCTTTATTATCTAAAGATGAGATAGAAACGAGATTCTTCTTTAGTCCTGCGACATACATGTAATCCTTCATCTTCATGGATGTTCCTGAGTCCATATTATAAGAGGCTTATCCCATCTATTGTATGGGATATTGGTAATCATCTCCAAGCATTATTTTGTGTGGAGAATCCTTATGTTCAAGAAAAGATCGTGAATCCTTGTAACCTCTCATGTTCCTGGAAGAACCACTATCTACTCTACAAGTATCATTACCAGGTGAGACTGAAATTGTGAGTGATGATATTAAAACATAATCTTCACATGAATATTCATATATTTAGTTCTTTTCTTGATCATTGTCTTCACCTTCATGGGCCTGGAATATTTTGTTCTTCTTCTTGTGTTGTTCTTCCCTCATGGGACAATTTATGGAGATGTGTCCCATCTTGTGACAAGTGAAGCGTTCATAAAACGAGAAGTATTTATTGAACTTCTTAATATTCTTAAACCATTTCACTTTCCTGGGAGGATGATCATAACTCTTCTTCTTGTTCTTTCCTTTGGTATGGAATTCTAGGGATTGATATTCACTTTCATTTAGTTTCACTTCTATGACTTCTATTCTATATTCTTCTTGAACACATTCTTCCCATAACTTTTGGAACTTGGTCAAAATTCTTCTAGAGCATATTCCTTGAATAAAATATTCCCAATATCTTGGAAGACCATTCAAGGTGGTCATTACAACTTTTGCATATTCTATCATGTCACCAATAGATTCTAGTTGCTCCTTTATCTAGGATACCCTTGTGAAGTATGAGTGCATGGTTTCTGACTTCTGGGAATTTACACCTTTGATTTGATTTATCAAAGTCATCTTCCTATTGATATTTCTTCCTTCAAATAGGTTGGATAGGGAATGAAACATTTATTTTGTAGTTCTCCTTGAATATAATTTAGAGATCAAGTTATTTTTGATGGAGTCAGCTATGATTCTTTTATTCTTGATCATGTTCTTCTTTTTATTAGCCTTAGCTTCATCTCCTTTTGGTTCTGCAACTTGCTCCTTTATCAATCCTTCTAGGTCATTCTCTTCCAGGATGATCATGATATGGTACTTCCACGCTCTGAAGTTCTCAGCTCCCTCAAGATTCTCATCCAAGTTGGTATTGTTAGTAATCTTTAACAAAATGATAACCTCAAATGGAAATAGAAGAAACAATACTTACTTGGAGAAGACTGATCTCGGCTGACCTCCTTCGGGACGAACTAGGGTTTGCTCATAAAATGCTAATTTTCTAGTTGGAAAAACTTGTAGGGATGAGTGGTGGAAAATATGTGCCTTCCCAAGGAAAGATATACTGTATCTTTCTTTTTCTAATATTGATGATAGAACTTCAAGAAAATTGAATACCTAGTTCTTCCTGACAACAATGTTGGGCCCAAAACTAAGACTTATCATAATTCATTTTTATTTTCACAAAATTATGTTCCCTCCTCCTAGGGTGAGTTGAGTGAACCCTCCTTTCTGGTTGATCTGTCAGGGGAATGATTAGGAACAATAAACCCTATATGTACAATGTCTCCTTTCAGGATCTCTCTAATGCTATGTTAACCTTAAATTTTCTTAATTTCTTAGATGATACTCTAAAACAATTTACAATGGTAGGATCACTGAAATAACAACAAGTACACTCATGAACGAGAACACAAATATTTATGCTGGGAAACCCTCGTGGGGAAGAAAACCCAGCAAAAATTTCTCAGTATAGAAATCAACCAAAATGGTGTAAAACCCCAAGACAAATTCTTCACTTTCCTTCTTGCTTAGTTCTTATTCTTCCCGTAGTAGACTAAATTGAGTGAAAGTGAGTTCAAATGAAGGAGGTGCTTCCCTATCTATATTTGACTCTTGAATTGACCTACACCCTAACTGGGATGACTTGTATAATTCACAAGGATGACTTGACTAGTAGGACACCAAAATAATATTTATTATAATGACTCAAGGGTATTATTGACCCGACTTACATTCGTAGGTTTACATTGATTATTTCAATGACTCTTACATGACCAATTACATTAGTGACTATTTATGAAGGAGGAATACAATTAGTACAACTATAATATCTTCCAAAGTTACTATATTTTAATAGGGATTTGGACCAATTTGCTCATCGAGCAAGAAGCAAGAACCTCTTTCTTTCTCTTCAGTTGAAACATAATATAGGGGGGCTGTGAATGCAGCTATTAAGGTAGTTTGGTAGCATGGAATTCTGACATAGTTTGGAATTCAAACTTCTCAATCAGTAGATCTCCATTGTGACAATTAGAGTACCATCAAGATATCCAGTGATCCAATTTGGAAGCAACAGACAAAACATATTGAAGTACACATGCACTGCATTAGCGAACTAGTGCATAGTAAGGCTACCACTCTGCATTACTGCCCTACATATGAGAATATTGAAGATATATTCACCAATTCCTTCACTAAAAAGAGATTTTTCTATCTCATAAATCTTCTTGGTATAAAGTATTGACTCATTTATTGTTCCTGATTTACTTGCTTATTTTGAGGGGGGGTTTTCCCATGAGGTTTTCCCCATTTCCTTGATTGTTAAGCAGTTATTTTTTATTCATTTAGATTGTATGGGTGACCTTTGGGCTAGTTTCCAGGGCCCATGTTTTCCAAAGTTAGGATTAAATGGGGTGTTCGGATTAATTTTACCTCCCTTCTCCCACATAGTATAATTGTCCATTTTCCTAGCTTAATAGGTGTACATCACTTCAATAGTACATGGATGACACACCTAAGGGGACACCTACCACTTACTGCACCTCTTTGCATGAGTTTAGAAGTCCCAGGACCAATCCTTATAATTTAGGAACCCACTTTGAGTGTCACCAGTAGTCTCCTTTAGTTGACCTTGGCAGGTATTCAATTATGTTCATTTATAATTTGATTACTAGCAGTTAGTTCACTATTAGTCATCCTAGCATCAATTTGCATGATTTAAGTGAGCATGGGAACCTTTGTTCACCTACCCTCTTTAGTTAACTACTTGTAAATTTAATCATTGATCCAAAGTTGCATTAGTGAGCTCTAGTGGTGTTTTTTCCCACCTGAGTTAGCATCCAAGACAATTGAGTTGGTGAATTCAAATCCTATCCAATGCATTCAAATTCTCCCTTTTGTATGACTATTGTATTACATATACATTAATTATAATCAGTGTGATGATATTCTAACCACTTTTTTCCTCATGTGTGTGTAATTTATGCCATGAATCTATTGATTGGTTTACATTGAATTTGGCATTATTCTGCAACCTTCTTTTCATATTTCTTCCATTCATTCCTAAGGATCCATGTTCACTAAAACTTACATTTTATATTTTTCCAGCCATGTTCTAGTAAGCCATCAAAAAATGTAAAATCATGTAAATGTTTACAATAAAAATAAAATGTCCAAAGGCTAGCCGGTGGAGAAACATGAACAATGGGGGATATGTGTATCCACTAGAGGGAGGTGAGGGGTTTGTGGGATTGAACCTTTTGTTTCCAAATTTCACCATAAGAGACAACCATGACTTTCCTTGCTAGCATTTATTTCTGTTGTGAACAATTAGCTGAGAAAATCAACCCGTGAGTTAATGGGCGATGGGAAAACCCAAGAATTTGTATGGCAGGTTATGGGATTAGTCTACTTGTCCCATATGTCATTATTACTCAAGGGAATTCGTTCTCCATCTCCCCCATCCTATTGTTGAGGAACTAGAAATCATTTTTCAATGGGTTATGCATTCCCAATTGTGTAAAAAGCAGAAATCACAACTTGGAAATAAGACACAATTTTATTTGTCAAAATCGTTCATAAATTCGTGTGGAAAGTGAAATTTGTTGGGAAATCCATAGAAAAAAACCCCAAGGAGAAATTCAGTGTAATACCCTAGTTGTTAAGCCCTGAACTTATGATAATTCATATGAATTATGTTCTTTTGCATTGTGGCCTTATCATATTTTATGTAACTGTGGAACTATGTTCCTTTGCATGTCAGTGTGATTAATTACTTGGGATCGTTGTTTGATAATATGAGTTATGGACTTTGGCATTAATATTAAGATTAATCATTTTTATTGTTGTTATCATTCATGGTTTTTGGTATTAAATAAACAACGGGCTCAACAAATACAACTAAAAGAGTACGGGAGAGCATGGATTCCACAAGTGAGGGGGAATGGGGACATCCGTAGCACCTTATAACTTATTATTGGCTTGAATTTGTCCATCCCAGTTCATAATTTGCACCTTGGTGACATTAGCAGTGATAGTCACCCAAACCTTGTACAACGAAACTTATTCTTTATCTTTATGGACTATGGAGATATTATTACATATTTTGCATGCCTTACTAGGCCCCTCTTTCCTAGGGATCCCTCCTTTGGAGGCTGTTCCCTCACATTTGTGAATTTTGGGTCATTTATGAGCCCTTTTTCCTAGTTTTAGGGGTTGTAAGCTATTTTCGAGCTTCCACTCTTACACAATCAATTGATGTTCCTATTTTTGTGCTTCTATTATATTTATGACTCTATTGGATCCACACTC
The DNA here is from genome assembly GCA_001517045.1 of Pseudotsuga menziesii. NCBI lineage: Eukaryota > Viridiplantae > Streptophyta > Pinopsida > Pinales > Pinaceae > Pseudotsuga > Pseudotsuga menziesii. Next base: position 216,885 of record LPNX010325324.1, on the reverse strand, counting down.
TCACCTATTTAACCCTTATTCATGTTTTGTAACCTCCCTTATGCATTAGTGTGCCTCCTTGTGCTTG